>JAPQWV010002215.1:0-61181 GCA_027422505.1 Craterostigma plantagineum
CTCAATCAAAACTCTGCTTAACGGTTAGGTTGTTTGTCTATTATGGCGCAGGGTTAACCCAGTGCTGGGAATGAAACACGAGAGACGTTGCTTTGTAAGTAATTTATACGTGTTGTACGTTATTAGGTTGCAACACTGACCATTGCTGCAATTTTACCTCATGTTTACTATTATCTATCATGTCTTATCGATCCAATGTCGAACTGATTCAAGGTAAAACTTCATACCACATTGTGTGCAACATATAGTTTCTGTCACTACAATACACAACCGTAATTTGATAAAATATCCTTCCTTGATTGAAATCATTGTTCCCAAAGTACGCTGACTGGTTCCGAAAGCTAATATTGATCATGTTTTATAATGGGTTGGGATATTCGAAGAAGGATCGTGCTAAGCTTAGATCTTGTGATGCCTCGTTATATGTTCTTGGTTTTGGAAAATAATTGTTCTACGACTGCCTAAAACACCAATTTGTCGAATTCAAGATTGAGAGCTATGCTCAACGTGTGTTTTGAACTGAAATACGGATACAGCTCATGGTTGGTTGGAGGAACGAGAGTTCCGCGACTAATGCGGCATAGTGTTGCGATGTGCCAAATTAGATCGATATTTCTCCATTACAATTTGGACATTCATGGTTATAGCGTGGTGAAGGTTCTAAAGAACATCGTTTCGGTACTTGCTTCGCGTAGAAACAGAATTGGTTTCGAAGTAATTAGATTGGATAGTGTGGTGAAGTTTATAAAGAACATCGTTTCAATACTTGCTTTGCGTAGAAACATATTTTGTTTCGATTTTCGAACAATAACATTTCTTTACGTAGGTAGATGTGACACTACGTAACGGACCAAGATAAAACAAATCTATTAAACAACATTGCTAACAAACAAAATGTTGGCGTGGCAGCAGACCCGGTCAAGTAATATCACGGCTAAGTATTTGAACAATTAAAGATAAAATGTGGACACCGATTAACGTGGTAAACCCCCAAAAAAATCGGGGTAAAAAACCACGGGCAAAGAAGAAGTATACAATATAGGAGAAATATAGGAGTTATAACCTCTCGTACTACAACGGAGAAAACCCTCAATACTCTATTTATAGTCGGAGAAAATACCCGACAAACTCTCTATTATTTTCCCTCTATTTATTCTTCCCTCATACTGATCCTGATCCCTATCTTCTCTCTCTCGGGATGCATTTTCATCTGATGCTTTGAGTTCTATTTATAGCGAAGGATTAGATGTGAATAAATCCATGTGAAACTAAAGAAAAACTTTTAGCACAACATTGGACTAATCACGTTGATGTAGTCTCCTTTTGACTATTCAATAAAGCCATGTGTCCCATTTTATATTATGTCGACAATCTCCCACTTGAAGATTTGATTGAGGATCAATCGGATCTTCACACCATTCTTTCTCCCTTGCCTTTCATGTTGCTTACGTCTCCGCTAGGCCACTTGAGGGACGACACCAAACGAACTTATCAGAATCAACATACCCTCTGACAGTAAAGTCTGCTCCCTCGTAACATAATGCAACATCTGAGGTTCCTCTGATATATCGTATGATCCTCTTCACCGCGCTCTAATTGCCCGGATTCGCCGTGTACGACTTACTACTCCCACTGCATGTGCAATGTCTGGTTGTGTACAAATCATCGCGAACATAAGACTTCCCACCACTGATGCATACGGTACTCGAGACATCTCCATCCTCCTTCTTCAAATGCTAGGACTCATACTTGAGGATAATTTAGAAATTAACAAAGTAGTGGGGTAGAAATTGGCATACAATCTTGCATATTGAAGCGTCGCAAGACCTTCCTTAGATAATTCTTCTGCGAAAGCCAAATCTTCTGTTATTTCTGTCTCGGTAAAATTTGCATCCCTAGAATCTTGTTTGCTGGGTCACAAGTCCTTCATTTCAAATTCCCTAGCCAACTGTGCCTTGAGCTCTTCAACACGATCTTTTTGGGGCCTGCTACCAACATGTCGTCAACATACAACAGTAATATGATAAAATCATTTTCACCAAACCTCTTAAAATATGCACAAGGGTCTGCATTTAATCTGTTGTATCCAAGGCTCATGATGAAGGAATAAAATCTCTTATACCACACCTCGGCGCCTGTTTGAGACCGTATAGAGATTTGTTCAACCTGCAAACCAAGTTCCGTTTTTCTTTGTCTTCAAAACCTTTCGTTGGAGCATATAAATCTCTTTCAAGATCTCCATGAAGAAAAGCCGTCTTCACATCTAGTTGCTCTAAATGTAGGTCGAATGTAGCACACATCGCCAGGAGTACCCGAACAGTCATCAGTCGAACAACCGGTGAGAATATCTCATTGAAGTCAATGCCTTCCTTCTGAGCGTAGCGCACGAAACCGCTCCACTTGATCGTCGTTGTTCCGCTTGATCTTAAAGACCCATTTATTGCCGATTGCCTTTCTTCCCTGAGGTAGTGGCACCAACTCCCAAGTCTTATTTTTCCGTAGAGCTTCCATTTCTTCTTGCATTGCCGCCAACCACTGATCTGCATCTGAACTGTTCAGTGCTTCTTGAAGAGTTGATGGCTCTCCGTCATCAGTTAGTAGACAGTATGCAACGTTGCTGTCCATATCGTAATCTCATGCAGGATGGTACGGCTTTTTTCGTGTGCCCTCCTAATTTATGGCTCTGAAGATTCGTTTGGCCCTGCCTCGTGCTCCGGTGCTGCTTCAGAAGAATTTTGTTCCCCGACTTTCCTTTCACCTGCATCGTCGTAGTCTCCAGGCTTCCTTTGTAGTGCTATCATTTCCTCCGATTAGTTTATCTTCTAAGAAGATAAACTCCCTGCTGATGACAACCTTGTGGGCAGTGGGATCCCACAGGCACCCCTTCACACTATCAGCATACCCCAAGAACAAACATTTACCGGACTTCGAATCCAGCTTCGTAGTTTCTTGGGCGTTGTACATCACGTACACAGGACTTCCAAATACGTGGAGTTGGAATAATCCGCAGGCTTCCCGGTCCACATCTCCATCGGCGTCTTCTGATCGATTGTCATTGAAGGCGACTGATTGATCACGTAGAAGGCGGTGTTGACTGCTTCTGTCTAGTATGACTTATCCAGACCTGCAGCTCCCAACATGGCTCTTGTCCTCTCTAACAGAGTCCTGTTCATCCGCTCCGCCACTCCATTCTGTTGTGAAGTACACGCGCCGTAGCGAAATGCCTTTGATGCCTTTCCTTTTGCAAAAGCTATCAAATCCCGACCAGTATATTCTCCTCCATTATTAGTCCTCAAACATTTTTTTCCCGTCTGTCAGTGTGGCTGGTTTTCCGTCGATAGCCTTCAGACAGCCGTCCTTCCCAAGATTGCCTTTATCTTTAATTTCCACAGTGAGAAGTTTCTCCCGTGAACTTTCCAATATCGAATTTCACCGCCATAATTTCTGCTCAGTCGTGAGCGATACCTCCGAGGGGGTTGCAACAGATAATTATTGAACTCGTACCGGCTTTTTCGTCACCGTAACAAGGGCAGTATAATATTTATTATTTTCCGATAGGAGGGTCCACGTTAGTGGCAACCACAGAGCATACGATAAATAGATATATAAACCCAAGCTCGGCTCTGATACCAATTGTTGGCGTGGCAGCGGACCCGGTCGAGTAATACCACGGCTAAGTATTTGAACAATTAAAGATAAAATGAGGACACCGAGATTAACGTGGAAAACCTCAAACAAATCGGGGTAAAAACAACGGGCAAGGAAGAAGAATCCAATATAGGAGAAATATGGGAGTTACAACCTCTCGTACTACAAAGGAGAAAACCCTCAATATCTCTCTTTATAGTCGGAGAAAATACCCGATAAACTCTCTATTATTTTCATTCTATTTATTCTTCCCTCATACTGATCCCTATCTTCTCTCTCTTGGGATGCATTTTCATCTGATGCTTTGAGTTCTATTTATAGCCGAAGGATTAGATGTGAATAAATCCATGTGAAACTAAAGAAAAACTTTAGCACACCATTGGACTAATCACGTTGATGTAGTCTCCTTTTGACTATTCAATAAAGCCATGCGTCCCATTTTATATTATGTCGACACAAAATACGAGATTTCTATAGCGTATTCAACTCGTTCATTATCATTACGGAGATCAAAGGATTAACAAGTCGATGTATTAAACATTACGAAATTGTAATTTGTTCCCTAGTACTTGCACTCTCTCGAACTGCTTGAATGTATACATACATGTTATCTATATAGCTTCAAACCAATTTATACTCCATTAACCCTTTCCGTACCGCTTACATCAGATGAAGAAGTGCTCCGAATAATTCTCTACTGCGTAGGAGAAAGAGAGATTGAGGCATTCAAAACGGCAAGACACTCGGTAGGAAGCCGAAGAAACGTATCCATGAACAAGTCGCCGTTGGCTCGACGGTTGCTACACCAACTAACATGCAAATCCCGCCTTTTTTACTATTCAGTCTCTGACCTTTTCCTCCTCTTCATCGTTCCTTTCGATTCTTCCGAGGTCAAAACCGTCCTTTACAAGCAGCGCAGGAGCTTTGTACAAGCTTCCTACGGAGAAGCAGAATCTTGCAATGAACTCTAGGACAACCTTCAAAGTTACACACAAAGCACAAAAGCTACTATGATTTATTAAACATTACAAAGACTTTGAACACACGGCAAAGTTAGCATCAAATATTGGTCATCCAGCATGGTCTTGGCTTCGAACACACTACTCATATTACACGTCTAGTGATATATAAGAAAGAAATGAGCATGGATGTGAGTAGCTTGTTGGAAATAATTCTATAAAAGTGAATAACAACTCACTAGCTTTCTAAGTGAAGTGATCATTCAACAACAAACACTGACGAACCTGTCCAGACTCTGTGTCGATTTCTCCTCGGAAAGCATCGGAAAATATCTCGATCTTTAGAAAAGGAGGCAAAGGAATACCCAAGAACTTTGTCGTGCTAGTTGATAATGGAGGAATGTAAAGTTTTTCTACGTCAAAGTCCACGGAAACTAACTCAGTCTCAGCGGACGATAATGTGTTCCTTTGCCCGTCCCAACACCACCTTGAGCGTTGTACTCGAAATCTGGATAGATTGAGATTCCAAGCTTGCAAGAGCCTAAAGTGTTGAACAAAACCTCGTATGTACGGCCGGTTTGTACTGTTTCTTTGATTGTGGATAAGTTCGATTTGTCTGAACTATTTGAACATGTGAAACTTTTTTTCCCATTGAGGAATAATAATCTGCGAGCTGCTAAGGTGGTGCGGCATATTTTGTAGTTCAGACCTTGGTGGGTATTCAAACATTCCATACGTGTTTGATTTTCTTTGCTTTTGATGATAAGTGATGAAGAAGATGATATATTTCAGTTATTATTATTATTATTTCAAATAAAATGGGTAATATTTGTGGGTTGCATTTCATATCAAGGATGATGAAACGTGAGGCCCAATGTTGAGTAAGTCATGAAAAAAACATTGTCCTTATCTTTTAACTTCCAAATATAATTTTAAATTGTTACAATTCCCCTGGAAAATCTCAAAAGTTATGAAAAAAAATATATTTATCCTATTTTAGTAAGCCTCGAGATAGGGCCAGGCATTCGGTACAAACCGTACCGAACCGAACCGATTCGGTTCCATGATTTGAAGAACCGAATACGAACCGAACGGTACGGTTCCGTAAAAAAGAATTTTCGGTTTTTTTCGGCTATTTACCGAAATACCAAAGTTAGAAGGGAAAAAAAATAAAATTGCCTAAACTCATCTCCTGTTCCACCGGGAACGAGCTGGTCTCGGAACACAATCAACCCCAGGAGCAAAGTCTTCACTACTTGACGAAGCTACAAGTGAATCTGCTGCTAAACTCATCTGCTCGAATCACTGCAGTCTGTCTCGCTCTCTCTTGCTCGAATTCGCTGATAAACTCATCTGACGAACCATCGACGGAATCAGAGTGGGATCAGGGGGTCGACCGATCCACCGGCGGCGGGGGTACACGGCTGGTTGGTGGCGTCGTCATTGATTTTTACTTTTTATGTTTCCGTTTTTGAGAAGATTCGTGGTCTGGTCTGTAAGGAAGAAGATTACACGAAGAAGATAGATCCCTAAATTGACTAAATTGACCTCGTAGTGGGCTTGTATTTATTGACCGTGTATCTATTTTATTGGGCGTGTAATACTTGATTGGGCTGTGTATATGATTGGGCTGTGTATATATTTATTTTAAATCGGTAATCGGTATACGAAAATACCGAACCAAAAATCTTGTACCGAACCGAAATACCGAACTTCTAAAAATTGTGTACCGAATACCGAACCGAATTTTTGTTCGGTTCGGTTTGTACCGAATTTTCGGTATTTCGGTTACTCGGCTCGGTTAACCGAATAACGCACACCCCTACTCAAGAATGGCTATAAAATCGTCATAAAAATATTATAATAAAATTGGAAGAAAATCGCTCACTACCTTTGGTAGTTATAAAATATCAATATGCTATTTTATATCTTTTTATCCCTTTATGTTAATTATATACATTTTATTCTGTAATCAGATTTTTACCTTTTATCATATTGTATAGATATCCATGATAAATGTAAACTATACTTTCTATTAAATATTAATTATGATACTTTTATAACTAGTACAAAAGGGGGCAACTTCGCATGCTTCGGCGTAGCAAAAACCGCCGCCTATAGCACACACGGTGGCATTTTCCTTTTTTTTAGACTTTTTTCAGTAATAGGCTGCGGTTTTGACGGAACAACCGTCGCCTATAGTTTTTGATAATTATAGTCGATGGTTTACGGAATGAAACTATCGTCTAAATTTTCAAAATAATTTTTTTTCTAATTTTCTAAATTAAAACCGTCGCATGTACAGCGGATAAAAATGGGCGACGGTTACGACGTGACAACCGTCGCCTATGCTCAAATAAATATTTCAGGCCCACCTTCAAATGACAGCTCGAACAGAAAAAAACACTAAATCGAGAGAAAACCAAAAAAATCGATTTGCGAGCGACGATGACGCTGTTGGGAATATGTCATCGGAATGCCGATATTCGGGATTAGATTGAATAGCCCTGTTTATCTAATCCTTGAATATCGGCATTCTAGAGCATATTCCCAACAATCTCCCACTTGCACTCAATGCCACGTACTAGGATATTTTACCCCATCTTCTCGATGTGTTTATCAAGTACTGCCTACGATAGTGGCTTGGTGAATGCCTCTGCCACGTTTTCTGCGGGCGCGACTCTCTGCACGGCTATGTAGTCATTTTCAACGAATCCACGTACCACGTGCTATTTTTTCTCTATGTGTTCGGACCTATTTTGAGCTCGGGGTCCCTTAGCCTGTACGATAGCACCGTTACTGTCGCACCACAATGGCAACGATCTATCCACAATGCTGGGGACCGCTTGAAGATCTTCCAAGAACTTCTTCATCTAAACACATTCTTTAGCTGCCTCAGAGGGTGCTATGTATTCTGCTTCAGTGTTGAAATCAGCAGTCGTGCCCTGCTTATTGCATCTCGAAGAGGACAACGCCACCATTAAGCGTAAAGACAAAAACACAGGTGGATTTTGGTCATCCACGTCCAACTGAGAGTCTGAGTCTGTGAATCCTGCATTTGTAATTCTCCAATGCCGAAAATGAATATTAATCTTTAGTCATCTAAGGTACTTCAAGAGATTCTTTACGGCCATCCAATGTTCTCTGTCGGGGTTAGCATGGAATCTAGTCACTATGCTCACAGCATAGGCTGTGTCGGGTCACGTTCAAACAATGTTGTTTAAAACTCGCTAGGCTAGTCGGGTGCCCGGGAGGGGCCTAGCGCCTAGACGGTTTAGGCGGGGTCTAGGCGGTTTCCAGGCGGAAATTAGGCGGTATATATATTTTTTATTCTTTTTATTTATAACATATCATATATGCTAAATTCTATCAAATCAAATGTATATTTAATTTATGCAAGCACTTTTAAAAAGTAATATCAATACAAACAATGAAAAAGGTGAAATTAATACAAAATAACATCTTAAGGATGATGTGGACGAATTTATTCTATTCTTAATTGAATAATTTAGGCAAATCCAGGGACGGATCTACAGCGGGGCTCGGGGGGTCAGTTGCCCCTCGGCCGGCCGGCTCCCCCCTTAAATGTACGCTGGCAGAAACTCCGATGGGTGTTTTTCCTTGGGGCATCGATTTGCAGAGCCCCCCCTAAAGACGCGTACGATTTGCAGAGCCCTGAAGAAGATGATGAATAGGGCATAGAAAGATGGGCTGCGTTGGGTGGTTAAGAAAACTCGTTTGGGCTCGTTTGTTCTTTTTTGTTTTGGTTAGAAAATTAGTAATGGGCTGGCTGGGTTTGGGCATCGTTTTTTTTTCCTCAATTATGCAATTTTTGAGCTGGGCTTTTCACTCACAGAACAATTCGACTTTTGTTTTGGGGTTGGTTTTAATCCGTCGCTTGAGAATTCATTTTTATTTATTGAGCCCAACTTATGTATTTCGCCTTCAACTTTTTTAATTATTAGTTCTGTTGTAGTTTTTTATTAAATTAAATGAAAATATACAAAATTACATTTCAAATAAAAATGTCATTCCCCAACAGAAAAATAAAAAGTAAGAATCGTACTTTAGAATATTAATGGACTCGAATACCAATGATTGACAAAATATCAACCATTTGCATAAAAAGATGTAGCGCAACATTCACGGTTAATGTATACGAGTATATTTAGCACGTATCAAGTTATTCTGTATATTTTATAAATGTGGTCATACAATTGAGGCTCAATACTAAAAAAATTGTCGGAAAATTATATGACTCTAGATGAACGGGTCAAAAATACGCCCCCGTCGAGATCCAGGTGTACAATCCTGGATCGTCACTGGGCAAATCACATGCAAACCCACCTTAAATCAATAAAAAAATTGTTCGCCTGAAAACAATGAACGCGCGTTGAAACAATGCGAGGGAAGTAGATACATAATACTATTGTTGTTAGTCCACACCGATTGTAACATGCAATAAGAGTGAATGCTTCTATATAAACCCACGCAACACATTGAATTGTTCCAACTGAGTGCTTGCTAAATCCAAGCGCAACGTGTCCTGATAAGTATTTTTTATTATAAATATTGTTTTAGTCGGCCGATTAAATCCGATTAATGGCATTAGTCGGCCGATTAAATCCGGTTGATCGGGTTTTCCGATTGGCTGGCCGATTATAGTGATTTCGCTACGGTGCCTACCCGCCTAGCGCCTAAGCGGTGACTAGGCGGCCGCCTAGGGCGATTTTTACAACAATGCGTACAAAGCATTGCGTACATCAGGCTACCAACTGCGGAGGTATAGTGAACTCCAGACATCTCCTTCTGATCTTCCTCACTTTGAGGTGACATAGACTTGGAGAGATGAATCCCATGCTGCACGGAAGAAACAATTCTTAGAATTGTCCATCTTAAACCGTTTAAGGATCTTTTCTAAGTAAATGGCTTGGAAGCAGTTAGCGGTTGTAGTACCATACGTAGGATACTTGTAGTATTTTCTTGTACCATGTTTTTAACTATCGAAACTCCTATCCCAATCTGTAATACCAATAACATATTGGAACACCGACAATAACATGACATCATTCACAGTATTAACATTATTCATCCAATAGTAGTATTGATATCAATATATCGACAATACTAATATCATCACCCACCAACAATATTACTATTAAACATATCGACAATATTAATATCATTTGTCCACCAACATCGTAATAAAATACATATCGACGTAAGAATGTTCGATCACCTATCGGCAACCTACTCAAAAAAGAATGTGTCATAACCTATGGTTTCATCGATCAAACAAGAAAAATGTGTTCTTCTTATATTTGCATATGGAAACGTGAGCCCACCAAAGACATTCGTAGACAACATAGCTTCGTAAATAGAACCTATAAAACAACAAACCATTACCATATGATACTGCTAGAGAGCTTCAAATATACTTCGTAGAAGAAAATGTGGGTACTGTAATTCAATATACTTTGGTACTGCATATAATAAATTGCTTTTTAAACAATAAATTAGCCAAATTTGAACCAAATACTAACCTCCGTCGACACCCACAGTATGCTAAGTTGTAGAAAACATGAGGAAAATTCAATTTTTTTTACAGCTACACGCCCAAATCGCAACACCCACACCTCGACACATAATATCGATACGCACAAGTCGATACCCAATATAGGTCGATGCTATTGCCACGGACGTTCATTGTAAAACCCACTGGAGTGTTTCCTAACTCAAAATCGTTCAATCGAGGTCAAGAATATCGAAAGGTGTAACCTACAGGGAAAAAAACCAACAAAAACCTACCTCAACTTACCTAGACCGAGAAGCCCACGGTAAATTAGGCAAGCTCGGAGCTTTCCGGCGTGGGCAAGGGCTATTATGCGTTGGCGACAGCTTTACCAGTTGAGGGTTCACGTGGTGCTTCAATTAATGGGTTGGAGAAGAAAGATAAATAAAAGAGGGGTAAAATCGTCCATAGGTAGTTTTGCGTAAGATAGTTTTGATTAGGGAGTTTGCTAATAAGTGATATGTAATGGGGAGTTAATTGATATAAAATAGGGAATGGGGATTTAGTTGATGTTACCCCTACAATTAAAGGTATAGAAATTAACTAAAAAATCGCGATACACTAAAAATTAATTATAGTGGGTAATTTTTAAAATTTAATTGTTAAGTTATTTTGTAAAATTGACAGAGCAAGGGGCAGTCTCTACTCACCCCAGGCATAAAATAAAATATACTAGTAGTTTTTCACATCCATACGTGTGTGCTATATAATATTATGTATAATTATGAAATAATATTACTAAAAATAGAAGGACAATGTTCGTGGTTGGTTATTTTTTATTTAGTAATTTTATTATGATTGGTTAATAGATACACCAAAAAAGTGTTTTTAACTCACCCCCACCATTAATATAAGAATATAGATAGATATATATGCATCTCTTAGTGTTTAAGACTGCTTTGACTCTTTCCTTGATTATATTCCAATGAGACAACAAACAACGCCATACAATAAACTAACGCATGTACAAACAGGGTACTTTGGGTTCAATCAGTTTGAAAAAGTGTTTGAAAACTTCAAACTTAACCTGACTTGTTTACATAAACAGTTGAAATATCGCACTCGGATCCGATATGCTTTAACCCAAATATAACTATTATCACGCCAGCCCGTTTTAAAACTAAAAAAACGCAAATTAACTAAATAAACAGAAAATCAAAATTAAACTAAACAATAGAGAAGCAAATGTTGTTATAAAGCATCAACATAATTAAGAAACTGTAATACCTGCAAAATTTATACGGGATTATTCCAATAATATTCGGAATGTGTGGAGTCGATTTTCGAACATACACCGATTTCTTTCCGAGCCGGGAAAAAAAATTAGAATTGAATTCGAAAAATTTTAAATGGACCGAAAATAATTACGGGCCAAATAAGGAATGGCCAAAGTTGTTAGGAGTTTGGTCCAATAACAATAACAAAAAAATAATAATAATAACGATAATAAAAATAATAATAATAAATAAAAATAAAAATAATTAAAAAATTTATTAATGGGACAACTAAATAAAATAAATATACACCTCCTTGATTTGTTATCTCCATGTGAGCATGGAGACAAGATCTAACAAACAAGCCACCTCCATGCATCTCCATAATGGTATGAGGACAAAATAACAACCATGATCTCATTTCCATGTGAGCTTAAGGACAAATTAATAACCAATAAGTTAAGGAAAAGAGGGGAAGAAAAGAAAAGTCAACGTTGGAGGGGGGAGGTTCATCATCACTTAAATCAAATACAACTAATCATCCAAATAACACACCTAATACACCTAAGACACCTCCATGAGGACAAGATAAATAAATAAACCAAGGAGAATAGGACAGGAGGGAGAGACACCGTGTGAGAGAGGAAAGAGAGAAAAGAAGGAAAAAGAGGGAAAAGGAAGAAGAAAAGAGGGAGGGGCCGAGAGAGAGAGAGAGAGAGAGAGAGAGAGAGAGAGAGAGAGAGAGAGAGAGAGAGAGAGAGAGAGAGAGAGAGAGAGAGAGAAGGAGAGAGAGAGAGTGAAGGAGAAGAAAAATTTCCGGGAAGCTCGGGATCGAAATCCTAGGGTCGGGATCACGCAAAAATACTCGTAACGTAGCTCTCTATGAATTAAGGCAGGTGAGGATCACATACATGCGTAACAAGATTAGGGGTCGAGATTTTACTGTGCAAAAGCTCAGGGTTTACTGTGTAGGTAAGGCGGCTGATGGCGGAACTTCACGGACTTTTGAGGGCGGAGCAGTACATGGGACGCGACCTGTGGAATGGATTTAGTGTGCTTTGGGTTTTACTTTTGGGGCTTCGACCCAATGAATAAAAGTGTGGTTGAGTTATACTATTGGATTTAGACATGGACGTATATGTGTTATTGCGTTTAAAAATTATTTATAAATGGGTTTTCCGCTGCCTACGTTGCGTAAATCCGCCAAAATACGTATTTAGGAAGTAGGGTCGTGACAGAAACAATTGAAGCTAAGTCTCACAGACCATAATTAAATATTAAATCAGTTTATTTTATTTATATTAAGGATATTTTAATAATAATATTATTCGGATTATATAGATTGATAATCGGTTGATTTCGGATTGAAAATTCGAACCCTAACCTGTCTCACTTAATATTTGAGTTGGGTTCTAGTTTACTCATTTACTTAAACAGGTCGAAAATGTAAACCCAAACCTGCTATTTTCAGGTGCGGTGGTGTTGGCAGGTGGATTGGTTTTTGGCAGTCCATTTCTAATCAATTCATTTATGGATATTATTTCATAGATAATTTGTGGGATTTTAAGGAAAAATACCTAATAGTAGTTTAGTCTTATGATTCAGTCCCTACAACTTTTATTTTAGAAATAGGTATCGACACTAGGCAAAAATTTAGTTATAACTCCTCAGATAGCAAATTCCAAAATTGCCCTTCCTTCACTATGTCAAAAGCTGTATAGAATTCAGAGGACAATCGAGAGAGCTTCAGAACAGAATAGAAAAATTCTTGCGGCCGATAACAATGCAATGGAGAGCATTGATAACTTTCATTGCTGAATCCTCTTGAACGGAACCCGAAACCCAAACCCTTTACTCATCCCATTTTCTTCAGCAACTTTACAAGAAATTACATTGCTGTTTTGGAGGAAATCTTTTGAACAGAGATATGGTACGGATTTGTCGAGAGATTCTTTACAAGAGTTTTCCAACGCTATTTTTTCCTCAAAATGTGGTCTTTGGATTTCCCATCAGCTTAGCATGGTCGAGATAAATTCGATAATTTATGGGTTCAAAGAAATTCCTGCAAATGGTGGAGGAAAAAGAAGAAAAGAGATCTTATCCATCATTGAGCTGTTGCACGTAGTGATTGAGAAGATCATAGGAGAACGAGGCGAGACAATGTCCAGGCGAGACAGTCAACGACCCCTCGCGCCCAAGGAGGAGAAGCTGGTCGGAATCTTAGAGATGGCCAATGATATTACTGGAATAGTCGGCATTTCTTGATCAGGCGCCGCAGCACCTGAGATTCCAGTGGGATAAATGAGTGACTATGATACTTAATGGCAGAACATAGATGGCTACCTGAAGAACTAAGACCACAGTGTGCCTGTGTGTGTTGTATGTCTCCTGAACGTGTTTTGTTGGATGAGCAGTATGGCAACAAACAATGAATACCTGAAGCAGAATTTGTGCTATACACAAGATCTATGCCATGATTATATGTAGTAGTAAGCTCAGTTTTTAATTCTGTGATGTATGATAAAATGGTTGGTTGTTTGCACCTAACGTTCATGCACACAAAGTACTCAAATTCGGGGCTCAAGTACCTAAAGCGGGATAAATTACTTAAAATGATACGTAAATACTGTATAAAGTACTCGAATTAGGGACTAAAGTAGGCCTTAAATAGCGAAACTTTGTCATAAATAAACTGAAGGTGAGAGGGAGTGATCTATAACACATGCGTATTTTAATCTAAATATCAAGTTGGAATGTCATGGAACATAACGAAGGTTACAAAATAGGTTGATATACACGTAAAAGTACAATCTATACGAATTACTCGAACTCGGGACTAAAGTACTGATCGACACGTGGTGTGTGAATGAAAAGTGCGACAAGTAATAATTAAAACGAATACCTAATTACTATCACCGACGTGCGATAGGCAGTGGACCTATCGTTTGTAGTGCAGTAAAGTGAGTAAACGAGTATCGAACACAAGGAATAAATCAAGTACTAGTAGTGACCTATCGACTCGATATTTAGCCTAAAAAAAATACGCAGTTTGTTTGACGACTTAACCTAACAGATCGTTCCTAAATCAACTAAAAGATTAATTAGCACGCTTAAAACTGATACGGAGCTTCAGATAATAAAGATGTGCTCGGGATTCGAATCCCGCTAGGTGTTATCGACTAAGACAATAAAATCGTTCCTAGTGATCTACTAAATCGCAGTAAATTTCGTACCCGCTCGCGAATTTGCTGTCGCCCTAAACGCTCGCGGGGATCTAAGATTCAATAATTACTAACGGCGAGGATCGAGTATTTGCTTTCGCCTATACCCGAATCCTATCTTCTATGAACTGCCTAAACGTTGTTTAGCTGTCGCCCTAAACGTTTTTCCACACGATCACTTTAAACACATAGACATATTAAAGCGAAGAAACATATTCATAGAACGATAAATAGTCAAAAACACAAAGTCACGATAATATACGTCTTAAGTACGACTAATCCTAGCGTTCATCTAATCCCAAAACACAAACGGGATTTAGCTACGCATAATAGACAAGAGAACAACGAGGGAATTAGAGAACAGAGAAGGAAGACTCATGATCTTGAATACTGGCGAATTATCGGCGCTTGCTTGATAAATCTTCGTTCTCTGATCAATTGGCGTGATTGCGTCATTGCTCCGTCTCTTGCGCTCCGGGATGTAATTCCTTGTTCTTTCGCCCTAAATTCGTTCCTAGATGGTTTGGATTTGATCTCTGGTCAGTTGTGCCCTTTCTGGGTCGAATTTGGGCTTTTTATAGTGAAATACGACATTGTCACGGTCTGGGACAAGACAGGTCACGGCCGTGACACACTCAGGGCAAAAATTGAGCTCACTGCCGCTCGTCACGGCCTGGTGCAGCAGTGTCACGGCCGTGACCCACTCAACAGCTTTGCGGCAGTTTCTTATTTCTCTCGGATGGAGGGGTAAACGATGTCCGATTGACCTGAAAATTTTAACCATAGATAGAAGACTCGCCAATCTTGATTCTGACCAAAGGGATTCTCAATCCGATATCTGGATTGAGAGATATGAATTTTCTAATGTTGCTGCTCCTATGGGTCACGGCCTGGTGCAATAAGTGTCACGGCCGTGACCATCTTCATTCCAACTCTCTGCCCAACGTCACGGCCTAGTGCACTATGTGTCACGGCCGTGACACATGCCTGTTTCCGTCGTTTTGCTCCGTTTTGCCTCGTTTTCGCTCCGTTTCGCCCGAAACTCGTCCAAAGCTCCTTCAATAACAAAATGAGTGTAAATGTAACGAATAAACACATAAATTGATTGCTAAGCTCTTATTATATCCCAATTAAATACTACGATAAACACATTGAAATGCGTTTATCAAGTACCAAAATTGGGATAGAAAGTACTTAAATTCTTGCATTAAATACCTAAATTTGGTAATAAAATACCTTAACGTGAGAGCGAGTCATCTATAACAAAAGTGCGTAGTTTAATCTAAATATCAAGTTGGAATGTCATGTAACATCACGAAGCTTATAAAATAGGTTGATATACATTTAAAAGTAGAATATATATGAAGTACTCGAATTATTCACTAAAATACCTAAATCGGGATAGAAAGTACTCAATACTGGACCTAAGTACCAAATGCTCGAATTCAGCAATAAAATACCTAAATCGAGACTGAAAATACCTAGTTGAAGACCAAAAATACTTATGTCTGTACATAAAATACTTGTGAATTGGGTCGAAGTATCTAAGTCTAAAATAGTGAGTTCTTATCAGCATCTTATATAATAAGAACATTGCTCTTCATCAACACCATAAAACGAGTTTTCTAGCAACTTCACCTTCATACAAGACCAAATACTCGAATTCAGCAATAAAATACCAAAAATCGAGACTGAAAATACCTAGTTGAAGACCAAAAATACTTATATCTGTGCATAAAAACTTGCGAATGGGTCGAAGTATCCAAGTATAAAATGGTGAGTTCTTATCAACATCTTATATAATAAGGACATTGCTCTTCATCAACAACATAAAACGAGTTTTTTAGCAACTTCACCTTCATACAAGACCAAATACTCGAATTCAGCAATAAACTACCTAAATCGAGACTGAAAATACCTAGTTGAAGACCGAAAATACTTATATCTGTGCATAAAATACTTGCGAATTGGGTCGAAGTATCCAAGTCTAAAATGGTGAGTTCTTACAACATCTTATATAATAAGGACATTGCTCTTCATCAACAACATAAAATGAGTTTTCTAGCAACTTCACCTTCATACAAGACCAAATACTCGAATTCAGCAATACCTAAATCGAAACTGAAAATACCTAGTTGAAGACCGAAAATACTTATATCTGTGCATAAAATACTTGCGAATTGGGTCGAAGTATCCAAGTCTAAAATGGTGAGTTCTTACAACATCTTATATAATAAGGACATTGCTCTTCATCAACAATATAAAATGAGTTTTCTAGCAACTTCACCTTCATACAAGACCAAATACTCGAATTCAGCAATAAAATACCTAAATCGAAACTGAAAATACCTAGTTGAAGACCAAAAATACTTATATCTGTGCATAAAATACTTGCGAATTGGGTCGAAGTATCCAAGTCTAAAATTGTGAGTTCTTACAACATCTTATATAATAAGGACATCGCTCTTCATCAACAACATAAAAACACCACAAACATAGAAAAAACTAGTTTTATTCTACTTGCCCTGTCAAAAATACCTGAATTCGAAGCAAAATACTTCAATTATGAACAGAAATACTTGATTTATCATATAAAATACTTATTCTCATACAAAAAAATACTTCTGAAAAGGAGTGTGATACATTCCACAAAAGTTGTTGTTTTAATGAACCATATCAAGCGTTAATGACATGAATCACCAAAAACATGAAAAAACTAGTTTTTTTTTATACTTGCCTCATAATTTGTCAAATACCTGAATTCGAACAAAACATACTTAAATTATGAACATAAATACTTGATTTATCATATAACGATTCTCGTACAAAAATACTTCTGAAAAAGGGCGAGAAGATTCCACAAATTGTTGTTTTAATGAACCATATCAAGTGTTAATGACATGAATCACCAAAAACCTGAAAAACTAGTTTTTTTTCTACTTGCCCTACATAATCTGTCGAATACATGAATTCGAACAGAAAATACATAAATTTCGACTTCAAATACTTGATTTATCATATAAAATACCGATTCTCATACAAAAGTACTTTTGAAAGGGGGCGAGATTATTGCTAAAAACATAGCGGATTTTGGAGCTAGTACTCTTAAGCCACCAATACAAGCATCGAAGAACTATGTTGTCTTCTCCGTTCATCTGTAATCTTTGCCCCATGAGTTTCTCTTTTTCAAAATCTTTAGCTGGCTTATTCAAGTCAATATCAACCATCACTCTTGCAAATTGTACCAACCGTTCAAACTACCGGCATAATACGTTTACCAATCATGCTCAGATCATGGTTTTGGAGCCACATACTTGTTGTGGGAGCTCTATCAACGGCCACCTCGTTTAACTTAGCTTCGGAGTCCTCAAAGTTAACCATGAACAACCCAGCGCACACCTGCCATCCTATCCCATTTACGCTTCAAAAAACCCACTCTATTACATCGTATGTCGGATTGACATAGCACATTAGTGCTATGTTCCACCTCATCTTGGATTTCTTCTGTCACCACTTGACCAATTTCACTGCCACTAGATGATAAAATAGCCTTAGCATATATCAATCAAATATTTGAAGTTTTCAATGATTTAACATCAAGTTGGGGTTATGGATTGACCTGCGTAACTCCCCCGACCATTGATGTTTGTCTCACAGCACAAGTGGCGCAAACCTCAGCTAGATGAGAACTCAAAATTCCCATTCAATCTGCCCTATTTCAAACTAATTTGGCTGGGGTGAGGAATCATGAATGATCTGCGTATTTTTGTTGGATTTCAGGTTGTTGTCACTTGTAGAGGATGGAGATGTTGAAGGAGGCTTCGCCATCTTGTGCTTGGTGTTTTCTTTGTCCCAACCGTAGCAGAGAGGGGAAAGAGAAAGGGCTCTATGCTAATTTACGTACAAGGGAGTTAAAATTAATTTTTTGCCTAATGGCAGTAGTCATTCACAAAACAAACGTCTAGGGACTGATCCCTAAGTGTAATCTCCAAATAGGTATTTTTCTCTAAAAATCTCATAATTTGTCGATATTTAATAAATAGCATGAGAAATGGTTTTTGGATATCGTGGGTTGTTTTCTTACGGCCGTGGACTCGTAAAAGAGACAGCGGGTTCTGGATTGGGCTTAGATGGGCTTAGGCCCAATAACAATTCTTTCGCATGGCTGCTTTCTTTAACTTTCCCCTTACTAAAAATTTATTACTACATACACAAACTGCAATTATTAAGGATTGTAGTCTTCCATTTCCATCAACTTTCCTTGGTTTTGTTTGATGGTTGTTGGTTGTTTTGCCTTCGTATGAGCCTTCTGTCCACACCAATCAGATTTTCCCATTAACAGAATTTAATTCGTAGGTGGTCGTTGAAATATTAATTGCTTGATGCATATGTAATGTAATGCCAGATGGTACAATATGCAATGCAAGAACCTTATGAATCCAATTTGTATTTATGATCCTCCTTCAATTTCGTTTCTTATTTTTTTCCACGAAGGTGGGTCCCACGCAGTGTCTCGTTATATAGCGACGCGTGGCTGCTGTAAAGCATCAATTTTATTATTTTTTTCGCTTTGGGCACCGATCATGTAAAGAAATATTTCTATTGAGAATATCACTTAAAAAAGGTAAATATGGGGAGATATTCGAGGTAATATTCCGAATATTTCCTTCAATCGGTGATGTATGATTCCTGGCAATTCATATCGGATACACAAGGAGAGCACAAAGACGTATTTTTATTTTTATTTTTTATTATTTTTTTAAAAGAAGGATTTCATTCATATATCCAAATTGATACAAAGATACAATAGAGTAATAACAACAAATTACAACATAATTGACTATTTCTATTGCGTTCATGACCGGTGATAGCACAATATCTGTTCTCAAAGCCCCAAAGATGGGGAAAAAACCCTAAAGGGACTCCCAAGAGGGGAGAGATATGCTCCCACGAGGGGAGAACAAACTCCTACAAAGGGGAGTAAACTCCAAAAAAAAGTGTCTTCCCCGAGGAGAACCCGCCCGACATAAAAGACCGAGCGGTGGATGGGTTGTCGGCGACAGGCGGCAGGCGAGCCGAGCGTCAAGATGGAAACAAAGGGGCCTGCGAACGCGGCTGGTGGCGGCGGAGGCAAGCGCGGCTGGCGCGGCTGGCACAGCTGGCGGAGGCGGAGACGGACTCGGGCTCGGCTGGCGTAGGCGGAGGTCGGCGTCGGGGCGGAAGAAGCGGTGGTGGGCGATAACTTTTTTTTTAAACATAGAAAAATCACAGAAAAATAGTAGAATAATAGCTCCCCCTACCTCCATGTTCCCCTACCTCCATTTATAGAGGAGGGGGAGGAGGGGGAAGAAGGGTGGCGGCGTATGTGAGGAAGAAGGTTTTAGAGAGTGGAGGGAGAAGATGGGGGAAAGAGAGATGATATACTATCCCTTATTTTTATAATATATTAGAGATGTAAAAGAATGAAATAAATTTTCCACTGAGAATAAGCAAAGGGACTGCCGGTAACGGTGTCAACCCTTCCATTCCATGTCAATCCCAAATTTAGTACGCAATAACATATAGCCAGGTAACTAAACTCCTTATGTGGGACAAACTAAAACAAGAAGGGGACTTTACATTTCAGGTCCAGTCGGAACTTTCACTTGGGATTCAGAACCTGTCAGGAAAAAATTAAGTTTTAAGGACCCGGTTTCTTCAGTACCACTTCATTGCTATGAAATAACAGTATGTTGAAATTTTGTATCACAAAACGACCATCTTAATGACCATCTGATACTCGTTTATTTCTGCAGTACCACTTTTATATTCTGAAATAACAATACGTTGAAATTTTGTAACATAAAACGATCATCATATACCAGTTCATATAACTTTTATACCATTTTCTTAAGTTAGTCCTATCCCTCAATTTTACAGAAATAAATTGTGTCCTTTAAACTAAAGCTTTTTCTGACATGGCTTGAATCTTAAATTAAATTTCAGACGGTCCTGAATTCAAATATACCCTTAAAATAATTGAGAATTGTGTTGTAATCAAATGCCTTATATATAGCCACCACATTTTCATACTTTATTATTTGGGAGCCTCGCATTTATGCTGGACTTTCTGCATCCATGGTTGTTGTTTACATCAAGTCATGAGAGAAATTTTTATTATTTATTTGTTGAAAGACATAAAAAGAAAGGGAGATGTAGCAACAAGGACAACAACCCCCCCAACACAAATGCGTGAAAACTTGAAAGTTGGAAGCAAAAAAGAAACGCAATAATTTCAGAGAGAAAAAAGGAAGCCACGCTTTCAATTTTCTTATAAGAAAAAAAAAAGAAGATTCTTAAGCTTCATGTCATGCTCGAATAAATAGTCTAGCACAGCACATCAATAGTGTCTCTGAATATCTTTCCAAAGTTTCATCTATTATTTCCAACTCTCTCTCTCTCTCTCTCTCTCTCTCTTTCTCTCTCTCTCTCTCTCTCTCTCTCTCTCTCTCTCTCCTGTTTCCATGGCTCAAGTCGATTGTGTTGGTTAAGCAAACCCAATCCACCTCCGAAAATCACTCGATTCGTCAAAGTTATGTTTGGAAAGGACCACGACAAGATCATGGTATGGTACATGCGAGTTTGAAGTGTATTTGAGTGGAGCGATTTTCATTTACCTCTTGAACTAATAAATTGTCTTCATGTTCTTCCGGGATCCTGGTGGCGCAGGGTGGACTAACCTATGTGCCAGAAGGCGAGTTACGACATGAGTTGCTTCGGGAGCACCACGACACTTTATGGGTAGGATATTCGGGCGAGGGTCGGATGTACGCATTGCTTTCGAAGAAGTTCATCTGGATGAAGATGAGAGGACGTTCAGGCCTTCGTGCAATCTTGCTTGGTGTGCCAACAAGATAAGGCCGAACGACGAAAGCAAGTCGGCTTGCTAGAGCCGCTGGCTATACCGTCGAGACCTTGGAAGTCGGTCTCGATGGGTTTTATCACCGAATTGCCTAAGGCCCAAGGGTGTAATTCGATACTTGTGGTAGTGGACAGGTTTTCGAAGATGGCGGTGTTCGCGCCGGCACCTATTGAGTGCCCAGTGGAGGAGTCGGCAGAGATTTTCTTCAGCACGTGGTGAACTACTACGGTGTACCCACTCCGATAGTGAGCGATCGAGATGCACGCTTTGCGGGACGATTTTGGACGTTCCTCTTCAAGCTTCTTGGGATGAAGTTGAAGTTCTCGACTGCTTTTCACACGCAGACGGATGGCCAGACGGAGCGGGCAAATCAGACGCTTGAGGAATACTTGAGGAATTTCATCTCGGCGAGCCAGAAAAATTGGATCGAGCTACTTGATGCAACCCAATTTTGTTACAACTTGCACGAGGTCTGGCGACGAAGGTAAGTCCGTTCGCGATGGTGTACGGCTTTCGTCCGAACCAGCCAGCAGTGGTGGCAACGCGTATATTAGGTGACTGTCCTGCGGCGTATCAGTTCGCGTGGACCAGACACGAGCTCTGGACCACGGCCAAAGATAGCATGGCCAAGGCTCAACGACGCATGAAGAAGTACGTGGACCAACATCGGCGAGATGTCGCGTTCGAGGTCGGCGAGAATGTGTTGTTGAAGCTCAGGCCGCATATGTGGAGCGCGGCGGCGGCGAGCAAGAAGGTGCATCTAGCCCGTGGTCTTACGACGAAGTACGACGGGATATTCGAGGTCGTGAAGTGCCACATCAGCAAGCCTTAGCCTTCGCTAGGCTAATAGCGAAGGCGTGCGAGTCTAAGGCACGGAGTTGATGTTGCGACACTTAGACAAAGTTCGAGACGGTGATACCACCAAAGTTGGTATCAGAGCTAGGGGTGAGCATTTAACCCGTCGGACCGCCCCACCCAATCGACCCACCCAACCCAGACTGCAAGTGTCGGGTTAACGGTTTGATGGGTTGTTTGGGTTTTAAAGAGTAAAACCGCATATTTTGCAATCGGGTTTGGTTTTGTACTTTTAAAACCGCATAAAACCGCACACAACCGCATTTAAAAATATACTAAAATTTTAATATATTTTATTCAATATTTTATAAAATAATAGATATAACTCATAATTGTAGCGAGGCCAAAAATATTAACAACAATTAATACAAAAACATCGACTCATCATAACACGTTGCGTAAAGCTAAGCTCTAAATGAGTTTTTCATAAAAAAAATAGATATTATGTAGTGAATTTTTTTATATGTTTATCCAATGCATCTCTCCTCCTTTCTTCGGACTTGGAATCAACAACTATACACTTGAAGTTTATAGAAGGCGAGTTAAAATTTTGAAATAAATAGTTTTGTTCTTCGAAATGTGAACCGGATACAAGGACATGGCCAAATCATAATACATTGCGTAAAGCTAAGTTCTAAATAATGAATTTTTTAAAAGAAATTTGTAGTTTAAAATTATTTGTCTATCCAATGCAACCCTCCTTTATTCGGGCTTGAGATCAAGAACTATAACACTTGATGTTTACAGAAGGCAAGTTAAAATTTTAAAATCAAAAATTTATTTCTTGTAAGGGAAACTTTTAAATCAAAATGAGGCAGCTGCTTTAGTTGTTTTACCAAAAGCCAAACGTGAACAAGGAATATGAGCTTATAATCAATTTCTTATCGGACTTTTTTATCTGTTACTATTATTATTACTATGATAATAACATTTCTGTATATAAACTTTTATATTTGTAAATAGGTTAATAATATACCTTTTTGCTCTATCTATACTTTAGAATATTACCTTAATATTCGTTATGTTAAAAATAAATATTACAACCGCAAAAACCGCCCCAACCCAACTGCACATAAACAAACTGCAATCTATCGGGTTAAGATTTTTATGATCGGATTTGGGGTATAATTTAGAAAACCGCCCAATACATTGGGTCGGGTTAAATTTTCGATAAAAACCGCCCAAATCGCACCGCGCTCACCCCTAATCAGAGCCATTCTACGACATGGTTGAAGGAAGTCGATCGACGGCGGCTCGACTGACGGACGTGGAGGCTAGGATTGGGTTTCAACAAACCATCCTAGAAAAACTACCCAATTGTGCGATGTGGGTAGACGACGTTAATGCACTCAAGGCAGCAAGGGCACCAGAGGAGGCACGGATGGCAAGGATCGAGGCCGAGCACGCGGCGCTTCGAACCTTGGTGGCAGGTGACTTGGCAGCCTCGGCCACACCAACGGGTCGAAAATCCGCAAGGGAGCCGCGGATGTTCAACGGAGTGCGTGACGAGAGGGAGTTGCAAGACTTCCTCTACGACATCGAGGCATATTTCTAAGGCACGGGAATACAAGAGGCGGACAAGGTAGATATCGCGTTGAACTATCTCGAGGACGACGCGAAGCTATGGTGGCGGACGAGATATTGATGCCGGCCGAGCTTCCCCGTGAACTGCCACCCCGACGTGCTATTGACCATCAGATAGAGCTGGAGTCAGGCGCAAAGGCCCCGGCAAAGGCACCTTATGGGATAACCCGATAGAGTTGGCCGAGCTACGGAGACAATTGGACGAGCTACTTGACGCAGGCCTGATCCAACAGTCCAAGGCTCCGTACGGTTCGCCAATCCTCTTTTAGAAGAAGAAGGACGGGACGATGCACTTTTGTGTGGACTATCGTGCGTTGAACTAGGTGACGGTGAAGAACAAGTACCCCATTCTGAATGCGCTGGATTTGCTCGATAAGCTGGCGAGGGCGGAATGCTTTTCGAAGGGAGATGAGGCGAAGACGACTTGCGTGACGCGTTACGAGTCATTCTAGTTCTTGGTCATGCCGTGCAGACTCACTAACGCACCAGCCACGTTTTGCAACCTAATGAATCGTCCTTTATGAGTTCCTAGACAGGTTAGTCGTCGTATACTTAGACGACATTGTGATCTACTCGCAATCCATGGTGGAGCATGTGGTCCACTTGCGAGCGGTCTTCGAGGAGTTGTGGCGGCATCGCCTCTTCCTCAAATGGGAAAAGTGCGACTTTGGTTTGAGGGAAATCTCATTCTTGAGGCACATTATTGCGGGTGGTTCGATCAGAATTGACCCGAAGAAAGTGCAAGCGGTTGTCGATTGGGAGTGGCCAAAGAACGTGTCTGGGCGTTGCGTTCTTTCCTTGGCATGGCGAACTACTACCGGCGGTTCATCAAGGGATACTCGCATATCGCAAGCCCTTTGACGTGCTTAAGAAGGGAGCTCCATGGAGTTGGTCGGAGAAGGCCGTCAAGGCGTTCGGGGACTTGAATGGCGCGCTTGCGTCTGAGCCAGTGTTGAGGCTGGCGGATTTCACCAAGCCATTCAATGTGCACACCGATGCATCGGGGCAGGCCCTTGGAGGAGTTCTCGTACAGGAAGGTCATCTAGTGGCGTACGAGAGCCGGAAGTTAACGAGGTGAAGGGCCGATATTGGAAACACGAGAAGGAGATGACGGCGATGATCCATTGCTTGGAGCGTGACTGACATTATTTGCTTGGGATGAAATTCGTTGTGTTGACGGACAACGTCGCCAATACATACTTCAAGACGCAGAAGAAGTTATCTCCAAAGCAGGCGAGGTGGCAGGAATTCCTAGGAGGGTTCGACTTCGAGTTGATCCACAAGCCGGATCAGCACAATGACATGGCCGACGCAATAAAAGAAGTAAAACATGCACGGTTATATACAGTACAGTCCTCTTTGACGTACATAAATCACACAGAATTTATCACAATTACATTTTTACCTTGAACGAAACCCTTGCATCAATCAGTTATTTTCCCTTTTAAATTAACAAACCAAGCGGCACACACGAGAATGTATATCCGATGAAAATGTCATCATCATCATCATCATCATCAGAGCTTCACAACCTCAGGTATGTTGACGGGGTACCGGTCAATACAGTGGGCCCACGGCCCTTCCACCGGCGTCTTAACGGTCTTATTACACTTCCAAACGGCACTATTACACTTGAACCCACTCCCAAAAGCAATATGCCAAACCCTATCTCCCTTCTTCATCCTCCCTTTAGACTCGATATAGCTCAGCTCATACCACAGCGAAGAAGACGAAGTGTTCCCAAACCTATGAAGCGTCATCCTCGAAGCTTCTGTAATACCCGGGTCCCGTGCGTAAGTTGGCCAATAAATTTGCATGCATATTATGTGTTTATATGATTTTATATTTAGTATTTATTTAATTTCGTGACTATAGGATATTTAACATTATTTGGAAATTAGATATTGAGTTTGAGGAATTTTGAAATTAGGTTGGGTGGGTAAGATAATTTCGAAATGTGATAATTTAGAAATTTAGGGTTTCTTTATGAATATGTCGAGAGCTTCATGGGGTTTATTTAGAATGTCGATATGTTGTTTGAGTTTTATGAATGGTGAAAGGAAATCTCGATAGGGATGTCAAAATATTTTTGTGAAAGGGAAGATGTCGAGATGATGATGAAATAAAATATCGATATGTTGATATGAGGTGATGTCGATATCTATAAGGATTTTGACATGGAAACTCGAGATCTAATATAGAAATATAAGCTCGACATTATTTTAGAATAGGTCGAGATCTTTATGTAAGTTTGTTAAGAATGTCGATATATGTATTGGGACTAAGAATTCGAGATTTAATTGTAAAGAACGATCACTACAAGGTTTAAAATAATGATATTTGGTTAACTGTTGAGTATAAGGTCAAAGAAGGAAAATCACTTGAGAAATATAATGGCATCTTACGTGATTAAAGATGAGGTTAGGTGAAGTCTTTTGTCATTTATCTATGATTACACTAAAGTTGATCAATTAAGATAGAAAGATAAACATTTTTTTTTGGTTGGCGAGAACTTAGGATTGAGAGAGAAATGAAGGTCTGAACAAGTTGGGATCGAAATTTAACTTGAAGTAGGTATAAATTTCTTACTTTAATTTTTATGTTTTAACTATGATTAATTATGTTTTAGGTTTTGGTTTGTCTAAGAGGTATTGAGTTTGAGAATCACGCAAGATTATGTTTTTAGGGTTTTTGATTTTTGGAAAGGAAGAACATCATTTAGATTTGATATGATATTTAAAGTGTTCTTGACAATTAAGGTTTTGATTGAAAGATTTTAAGGATTTAGGAAGAAATAGTGTTTAGAATTAGGGAAGATTAGGGTTTGTTTAATGTCGAAGTGTTGGTGTAGTTGTGAATCTTGAATAAATGTCGAAAGGTTAGTGTAAAGAGGATGTTGAATTAAATAAAGATGTCGACATGAGTATTATGTATCTTGTGTAGTTAATAATGTCGAAGTCTAATGTGAATGATAATTTCTATATATATATATATATATATATATATATATTAGAACATGAGATATCGAAGATGATTTTGAGAGTATTATAAGGATGTCGAAATGTGTCTTGTGCAGTTGAGAATATCGAGGTATATATCGAAATGTTTAGGTGATGTTATCTCGACATTGTTATAAATTTTGAAAGTAAATATCGAAGAAGATTTCGAGAAGCTATTAGGATGTCGAAAGGTTATTGTGAGAAGAATGTCAAAGTGAATAGGTGGAGTAGTTTCGAAATTTTTATGCATGTTAAAAGAGAATAACGAGTAAGATGTCGAGTGTTTGTGAATAGTGATTCGAGATTTTAAATGATAATGTCGAGTAAGAAGATGTCGATATGTTTGTGACATAGTTTCGATATTTATAAGAATTTTTGACATAGAATCTCGAGATATGTTGATGAATTTGAAACAAGATGTCGAACCTTTGTACATACATATCGACATTTATTTTATTAATGATATCGAGATTTATGTATAATGTCGAGATATTAATATCTTGAAATCCTTAAGTGCTGTTCGATATTTATTAACATGTCGAGATCTATCTCTGAAATGGTATTCCCAATTTAGGTTAAGTTATAAATTTTAGGGTTTCGAAATTTATAAAAGTCGAAACTAGGGTTTTCAAATTAAGCTAATTTCATGAAATTATAATTAAATTAACGAACTCTAATTTTATATGTTTCTACGATTAGGGTTTGAAGGTTAGCGATTTAATCGTACGATAAGCTAAGGATATCAGGTAAGTGGGAATTTCACCTACAACACATAAATTGATTGATATGTGTATTACTACATGACTAATTGCTTCGATGAATACGTGGTATGTGAATTATCTGTTATATGCGATTGTTTGGAATATTTATTGTTGCATTATTTATGCATCATGATCATGTGCACGTACGAATCATATTGAGTATTTTGAGGAATGAGCGTGCATTATATTACTCGAGTGGAAAGCGAATTATATGTAATGGAGATAGATGAAAATATAGCTACTTCTACAAAGGCACCATGACGGGGGTAAAACCGTCGAGTATATTTACCTAAATTATTTAGGTATTGGGAAGGCACGTAGTATAACTATAGTGCCAGGAAAGCAATTTGATAGAGGGGCAACCTGGTGAATGATAAGATTGGAGATAAACCCTAATTTTATCCTAGCCAGTGTGGGCCACTATTGTATTTTTATCCGAAGAGGATTTGAGCTCATGATATGATGGTGCGGTTAGTAAGTAGCTATGGGCCCTGATGAAAATGAGAAACGAATGAGTATGATGTGAGGATAGTATTAGAAAGCACTGGCGCGGATGCCTTTGCTATTTTGGTACGTGCATACATGCATATTTCCACTTACTGAGCTTTATAGCTCATCCCATGTTTTTATGTGTGGTAGACGTAGCAAATCCGGTACGTAAATGTTTAGATGACGAGGCTGGTCCTTCTGGAACTTCCGGTGACTTTTGAGGGTGATGTGTACATGAATGCGACCTGTGCGGCGGGCGTTATGTTTAATTATGTGTGTTTTTATATAATACGTTTGTATTGTATGTAAAATCTGAACAATGTTTGTATTGTAAAATAGTTGAGTGTGGTGTGCTTTGTAAAATCGAAAAATTCTATCGATATTTCCTATGTAATATATTTTATTTTTATTTAGTCACGTAAGTTAGCGTAAGAAAATAGTAGTAGATGGCGGGTCGTCTCAGCTTCCACCTGCTCCTCGGTGAGCTTCAGACTCTTCTGAAGCTCGTCGATCACCGCCCTGCCGCCGGCGTGGATACAGAAGTGGTCGAACGCCTTCTTGAAGTCCGGGATGTAAGGTTTCATCTTAGGGTAGAAAGTCTTCCTCGCAATCAACGAAAGTGCGAAGAGGATTTGCTCAGACGCGGGGAGTACCAACGGTCCGATGGTGGTTATGTTAGACTTCAGCGCCTCGCCGGCGATGGCCATTAAGTCGATGTTTAGCTTTATCCCTTTGTGCCCTTCGCCGTCTTCTTCTTCCTGTATGCAGCTGAACGCCTTGTCGTCGGCGCCTTTGTGGGTTCTGACGACGTGGGAGAGGCGGTATTTCGCACGGCCGCCGTCCCTCCTCCGATTGGACTGCAGCACGGCGGCGCCGCCCATGCGAAACAGGAAGTTGGGCAAAAGCATGGCTCGTTCTTTCCCGAGGTAAGAGTTTGGCGTCAGAATCTCAGTGCTTATTACGACGGCGTTCGAGTTTGGGTGGCACTGCAATAGATCTCTCGCCAAGTCTATCGATATGAGGCCGGCGCTGCAACCCATCCCCGAGAGGTTGAAGCTCTTTATGTTGCTCCTCATTCTGTACTAGTTGATCACCATCGCCGTCAGCGATGGCGTCGGCGAGAAGAGGCTGCAGTTCAGTACGAGGATGTCGACGTCCCTAGGCTTGAGGCCTGTTTTCTGAAAGAGCGAGTCCATGCAAGAGAAGATGATGAGCTCGGCTTCTTCCCTGGCGAGCTCCATGTTCGGCGTCGGAGGTATGTAGTGAATCGCCGGCGGCAGGCACGTCTCTTCGCCGAGCCCAGAGCGTTCGAGGATCTTCATCTGAAAGTGTACGCTTTTCGGCTCGTTGGGCAAAGCTATCTTCGCGTGCTCCATGAAACCTGCGAAGGAAACCCTAAGGCTCCGAGGAGGCTTGAAGAGGGCGTAGTCAACTAAGTAGATGGTTCTTGCCCTGGACATGAAGTACAACGTTAGTACGAGGATTACGAGGAACGAAGCGCAGATGACGTGCAGGGATGTGACTGGCTCGGATGAGAGGTAGATGATGTCCATGATTTCCTCGGGACTTGCTTGAAGGGCTTTGATGGAAAGGGTTATTAAGGTTGGGGTTAGTAAGAATTCGAGGATGTGATTTACGAGATATTCGAAGGAGAGTTTGATGTAGTTTTTGCATTGTTGGCGAGCATCGTCTTCTTATGGTTTTGGAGATGGCATGTTTGTTTGTTTTTTTGCAATAGTTTCACTTTTTGTTTTTCCTTCCGATATGTGTTCTTGAAGAGTGCGAGTGAGTGGGCGAGGGAAAAAAAGGTTAATTTAAAGGTTGGCGAGGAAGAGACGTTATTAAATGTTGGAGATTGGTGGTAGATGGAAGATTATTAATTATTGTGTTGCTTGCTTTGATTGTGGTTATTAAATATTCTTTTTTCTGGTGAAGTGTTGTTTTCATTTAACTTTATGAAGGTCGACGATTTACATAATATGCATGCATGATTAAATGAGATGCCGTGTATGCTTAGGGTTCTGCAGTTTACCTAACATGAAATTTAAATTTCTGGTTTGTATATAGGCTAAATTAGCCGATCAATGATTTATTAGAAATAAAACTGTTTCATTTTCCTTGTCTTCACATTACATCGTCGATAAAATAGAGAAAGTTAAGCACTATAATAGAACTGATGCATTAAATGTCATTGTTGACACAGTTGTTGGTCAAAATCTCAACTCCTTTATCATAAGTTTAATGTGAAAATGCACGGCTCAATCACTTTGGTGTTTATCTTATTATTGTTGTGACGGATTTAATTTAACTCAAGCTGTAGTTAGAAGGCTATTCAAATTCATCTTAACGAAAAGATCGCTGTGGTGTGGTGACGAACATTCTATACCTGGAATTCTCCATATTAACTTTTTATTTGTTTATTCGCGATATTTGATGGGATGATCTACACAAGTCGTTCTGACACTGTTGACTGAATGAAATGTAGATATACTAATTAGGTCGTATACGATGAATATTTCAGATCGAAGTTGTGTGGCTGTGGATGATCTATAATAAATACTTTGAAGGTCAGCAATATTGTTCATTTAGAAAATAAAAAATAAGAAACAATTCGTACCCTAGAAAACAAAAAAAAAAGTAATGACGTGTCAGTTCACAAAACATGTTGACGGTCATCTCATGTAAGATTTAATGAAGGGTTAATTAAAGATCAGGTCCCACTAAGATGTTTAACTTTGTATTCAGGCCCTATTTGAATTTGATTTAGGATAAAGGACCTACTTTTGGAAAATTCAGTGGAAACTACCTAAAGACTGCGAAAAGACATAATTATCCCTGACATATGCGAAATTTACCACAGAATACCCAAATGATCCGATTACAGTTGTCGAAATAATTATAACAGTTTTGGGCTGAAAAAGACACTTTCATTCATTTGGATAACAAATTGTCTGTATTGAGTACAATATCGCATATATTTAGTAACAACTTTATCAATTATAATACCAATACTAATAAAACGAATAAATCAGAGAAAAATACAAATGATGTGATAAGACATATTTAACACTACATATGCCAAATCGACGAAAAATACATGAATGATGTGATAACAAGTTTCAAAAAAATAATAACAGTTTTGCATCGATCTCTCCCAACAAGCGACACAGCGATCGAAAGGAGATTCACGTTCAGACCCGAATAGATCTCCACGATTGTGATGACATAGGTGAAATTATCGTTAATTTGATCACAAGTGTTGATAAGTTTCGGATATTAGTGACGTTAATTGTGAGAAAATAAATATTGCCCGTATAGCAGAAAATACCACGTTTCTATTAGTAAATAACAAATGATGTCACAGAAGTAACACATCATTCAAAAACAATACCGCCTTCCTGCAATAACACATTCCTTACACTCAAGCGTTCGAAAGAAAAAATTGATGTTCCAAATCCGACCCAATCTCGACGTTACCAACAGCACAAAGTTGTATCGGCTTCAATTTTCATGGGTATTCATAATCAAAGAGAATTTTTGAAGTTCATAAAGCACGAATGCTCCAAACATAATTCGGAATTTCGTTTAATACGGTGAAATCTCGACTTTAATGATCGGAATAATGTAAATTCGACACAATTTCATCATGGGCCTTAGTCATCGACGACAATTATTGATGTTATCATGGAGTAACGAAGAATTTTGATGAGATCTAAGCGGTAAACGTTTGCTAATTAAAATGGTTAATGAATAACACTCCATGCTTTCTGTGTAACAATTCGTGAACAATAATACCATATTTTTTTTATATTTATAACCAATATATCCGCAAAACGAACATATAATGAGAAAATAATAATGACTCGTCACCCGTAAATAACACGTGTAATACCCAAGTAAAGGCAAAGAGGAATAGATCGTAAAAAAAATTCGACATCCAAATAAAATTGAAACCGCTCGAATCTTCGAAATAAATGACACGGTTAGGTTAAGTCGATGTCAATTTCTCATGTAAATAACGAAAAAAATCTGGAATTTATCATGGAATAATGTGATTAATACTTGTTGAAAAATAGGTGAATCTCGACTTTAATGAACTAATAAGGTAGATTCGACTAAGTTTGATCACGAGTCATTTTAATTGAATGAGATTACTAATGTTGATAATGTGATACGAAGAATTTTGATGAGACCTAATATTGGAACGTTTGTCAATCAAAAAGTTGGTTGGTAACACTTCATTTTTTCTGAGTAACAATTCACGCCTTCTGGGTAACAATTCACGCATTCTGGGTAACACATCATTAAGAACATTCTAGAAGTTTCATGATTGTCAGAGATATTAACTTAATATTACCACATTGCCTGCAAATAATGCCACATGTCTGATAAAAAATAACAATATATGCAAAGTTTATAACAAATTTGTAGCGACAAGTACCTCATAATAGCTAATCAATACCACATCACTATTTCGATAAATTTCGTTCATAAATTCATTTCGTTTGGATATATAAGATTGACATTCATGGAATTAGATGATATGATGCAGCTAAATCACAAAAATTTCTTTAAAAGACACGTTTTGCGAATGTTGATATCAATATGTGAAAGTTGAGATGAAATATCATGTAAACATATAGCTCTTCCTTCACAACATACACTAGTATCTCTTTTAATGAGACATAACGTTACGAATTTTTTATCACAAACGTATTCAAAGTTCAAAATTAAACCAGAAATATCATTTTATATGTCGTAAATCTGTATTTGATACATTTTCGAAGTTATTTGTTAAGGAATATTAACAGGATGATTCGTTAACGTCACCAGTACCAGATTGCCCGCACGTAATACTACATGTTTGCTATAAAATAACAATATGAACCTATCGAGTAACGTGCTTACAAATAATGATACCACATAACAGGTTTCCAGTACCGCATTACTAATCCGATTAATTTCGTTCATAAATGCACACATTGTACAAGATTTACAAGAACATCTTGTAAATGTATGATTTGATGCATTTATCACACGAAATTCCTTTCAAAGCTACATTGTTCGATTGAGGTGGATGATAGTGAATGTTCGAGGTCAATAGTTATTCAAAACATAAACTATTACTTTGTTCATTGAAACATCACATATGAATTGCAGCACGAATGCCATCAAAATTCAAAACCACAAAAATCAGTTTATATGTCGTAAATCCTGAAACCTTAAGGACAGCCCTGAAACCTTAAACCTTAATCTCCATAAACACATAATCTAAACCTTGGTGCGAACTACAGCAATTGGTAACACATAAAGAGCTTTTAGTAACATATTTAACTAATGAATAACAGTTAAATAGTTATTAGTAACACAGTTGCACTGATTTAGCAATCCCGTCCAAAATCCCAACGTGGCATACATCCCGCCCAATTAACTGAATCAATCCACAAATCCCGCCCAAAATGTACAGTAAATCCATCCAAACCCATCCAAAACCAATATCCCGCCCAATTAACCCAATCAATCCACAAATCCCGCCCAAAATTTAGCAAGTATAGTACCACTTCATGGCAATACAATAATATTTATTGTTTATTAGTGACAAATCTTGTACTTTTAGTAACAGTTCCGATAATAACAAGTAACGCTTTGGTTTTATGTAGTAACAGTTTCAAATTGTCAAAAAATATCGTAAAATGCCTTCTAAAAGAACTTAGTTCGTAATATAACATTTCAGATAATCCAACTAACGATCCGATCTCATGTAGTAATAGTTCGATGTCAACAAATACCGAAACAGGTCTGCGAAAAACTAAAGTAGGTCGTAATATCGAACATGTCTATTAAACAAAATACACCATCAATACTTACGGAAATCAAAATTAGGTCATAATATACTAATTAATCGACGAAGAAGTCGATTATGAGTTACCCCTTTCTTGTATCATGTCCAACTTTGTTCTTAGTACCATATGTTGGACAAAAAAAAACCAAATATATACTTCCGAGAAACAAAATAAAGTCGTACAATACCAATTAATGAGATAAAAATATAATATGTGAGAAATAAAATAATGTTTTTGCATAGTTTTGTAACATTAAGACGAATCGTGGTGACATTAATGCATGAAATAGTAACATGTTCCAGATGAATCAATGGCTGCGATACGACCTGCTTTCACACAGCGTAAATTGTTTCAAATTCACAGCCTATGAAACGCCCAAACTATGGGTATCTCGACTACGCACAGATTAGCTGCAATTGCTGCCAAAATCTAGTTCGATTTGGCCACATTTTCTCAAATTTGAACCATATAAAAATTCATTACAATTCACACATCGTTCTTCATCAATACTAGAATAAAACCTACGTAAAACGTCAAAATTGATTGGTTGATGGGGCAGTCGATTGTGCTCGATTCATTGTGAAAATGGATTTCGATTATCCGAAGAACTAAATATAAATCTACTAAAAACATTTTACTATCGATAAGTAACACATTATCATTTTAAAGTAACGCTTATAAGTTTTACAGTAACAACGCGCCATATATCTGTAACATACAACGCGTCGAATACTACTTTACTGAACGGTTTATTAAGGGTATTTTAGTCAAAGCATAGTTTGGATCTTAACTTTAAATTTTTTAAAAAAACAGGTCCTTTAAACTAAATAAATTACTGACAGGGCCTGATCACTAAGTTCAAACTTTTTTAGGGCCTGAAACCTAATTGTCCCTTTAATGAATTGTAGTGGACTTGTCATTTCTACGTTAGGATGTTGACTTGACCCATATCCTAAAAGAAGGGCAACAAAAGTCCAATCAATAATTAAGAAAATAATTCAATAAAATGGAATTTGGTTCTAATGATCCACGTCACTGCACAACAACTGCTAAGTGGGCCTGACCCAGGCCCAATTCATTTGTGCCCATAAGAGAATCCCATATAAGACTATTTTCCGTAACCAATATTGAAAACCTTTTGAAAAGTTGAAGCATTTTTATTTGTAGCAGTTGTAAAATTGAATATGCATGTAGTTCCAAATCTACGGTCAATCATACCAAGGATAACTAATTAATGGGTTTGATTTCGGAGGATTATATGTTATAATTAAATGATGATAACATAAAATAAAATAAACGTAGTCAGTTAGATTCCATTCCAAAGCACAAACAAACAAAAAACTTGGCAGGAAGGATGGAAATGACGATGCAGAAAGTTGCTCAGCTTTTTCAACTTTGATCCGCCGCACAATACGTGGATTTTTCTAACCTCGATTTCCCATCATACTATTAAATAGTAGTAACATTTTTACTTTGTTGTATTTCACTAGAATAAATAAATTAATATCATCACTGGGAGGGGAGCCGCCGTGCATATAAAATTAAATTATAATAACTGCCACGTTTTTCACTGCTAATTAGGTTTAACTTAATTAATCTAATGTTATATATATTTATGTTTCTAATTTTTTACAGTTTTATGTAATATTTATTGATTTCATCAAGAAGATGGGAAGTAACACCACCCATCTTTTATGCTGCATTAAATAGAAAATGGTCACCATTATTGTAATGGTACAACAATAAAAGAATCCAGCAATATTCAAATCATCATCAAGAAAGAAATTCAATTAATAAAAATATGATATCACGATTAATTCACCAAGAAATTCCAACTATGATTATCAGCGAAGTACTGACAACTCACAAAGATCTGGAGAAAAGATGTTGGAAAGCTGTATATGTATGTCATTTCGATGACATTGATGCGTCATGTATTATATAGTTCAATTATGTGACTTAATATATAAATATTCTTTATAATGAGATGAACGATCAAAACTTCCCTTTGACAAGTCGTGGTTACCATGAGTGACACAGCACATGCATAACCTGAAAAACAATTTTCACTCTTTAAATATTCTTTTTGAAGTATTTAATATTAAGAAAAAAATTAAAATTACATTCTCTTGACGACAAAAGTATCATCTTGTGACAAACACCACATGTGACAGAGACTGCAGTGCAATTGCTGGACATGAAAGTTCGCAAAATAAAAATTAAGTTCAAATTCCTTTTTAAATGGTTTAGTTATCTTTTACAATAAAGACGGGCTAACATTTTTGTATAATGAAAAAGGGATTGTGAATCTTAGCAGGATCTTTCCATTAGTTTCCTCAAATGCTGAAAGTAATTTGACCTTTCCACTCAGTGTATCTGCATCATATATGCATACATATATATATAGTTGACCTATCTAAACATGGCAAAAATATGAACTTTATTGCCAAACATTACAATAAATGGCTACATATATGACTAATGTCTCACAAGTACTTCAAAGCGAGAACTCAACACCATATATGTACATATATTTCACAACCCTACAAGCCCCAGAAACATGCATGGTGGAATGTTATTACCAAAATACCCACGTTTTACCCTTCCTAATCAAGAGAAAACGTGGATATTTTGGACAAAAACGAAAGAACCGATGAAAAACATAGAACATAGGATTTTAACAGCAACTTACATAAATATAATAATTAATTGTGCAAAGGATCTGGATATACTAGGTATCCTCCTCTTATCATCATCAACAACAACTGTAACGACGTTATTACCATTATTATTCATGAGATTATCGGACGCCATTCTTCTCTTGAAATAATACTCGGTTATCTTCATCACCTTCGTCGTCTGTGGAAATGTCCTTATTGCCACTGCCTTGTTCTTGCTCGTCCTACTGCAAATAACTAGTAGTAATAAGGAGAAGATGAACATCACAGTTGAAGGGCAAATGTGTCTTTTCCTTCTGCAGATCAGTGACATCGGCATATTTTGGTTAACCACATATAGGAAGGGTTTTTCTTTCTTTCCGAATTAAGGGAGAATGGAAATTTTTGGAGATATTATTTTTTATCTCTCGCATAACTGTTTAATAACATGATTTTACATGTGGAGAGAGAGAGAGAGAGAGAGAGAGAGAGAGAGAGAGAGAGAGAGAGAGAGAGAGAGAGAGAGATGGGGGAGAAGAAGAGAGTCCTTACTTTAAGCATACATCAATGTACATTTTGTCTTAGGGACACAGCTAGTGTTAGGTACTTTGTGTATTTTGTTTTCCTTTTTATTTTTATTTTCGAACAAAGAGTTATTAAGCTCATGAGTAGTGGTTAAGAAATAAACAATAATCCCTCCGTCCCGCTAATGTTATCATATTTTTCCATTTCGAGCGTCCCAATAATTTTATCACCTTTCCTTATTTAGGAAAAACTATCACAAACAATCAATATAATAGTTTTCGAAAAAAAAAATCAATATAATAGTATTAAATATTCTTAAAAGACGTATCAAAATATACACTTTTTTACCTTTTCATTGTACTATATTATTATAATAATACTATTTTAATTTACGTTCCCACCAACATATGTGATAAAAGTAACGGGACGGAGGGAGTAAATTTTAAGATTAATGATTGATGATGATGAGAAAAATAAGAGACTTGGTATAAGGATGACTGCATGGAATCTCGCTACGGAGTTGAAAAAGTAATATAATAATAATAATAATAATAATAATAATAATAATAATAATAATAATAATAATAATAATAAAAAGGATTTTGTAATTGAATGAATGACATGATATTTGTTCATTCGTTCTATGATTTCATTTTCGATTTGAAAATGCAACGCTACGATGATGTAATACCAATCTCGTGAACAAACGTTGTTGTACCGATAATTGTCTGAGTTTTCTGATATTGTTTATCTCGAGCAACTTAAACAAGAAAAGAAAACGACAATATTCATTGGGATATTGAAATTAAATGTAATGTTATCACGGAAATAAGCCCCACCGAGAAATTAGTAAGACCGTTCAAAATCAGTTGTTGAATTCTTTTCATGTGAAAACCAACCCTAGCCCATTTGATTTTGCACACGTCATTTTTACTTGCCCAGTTTACAAAATATACTTACTAAGTTTTCGTAAATTATTTAATTTTTGGAGAATCATATGGTGATAATCAAGGAAAATTATTTGACTCAAAGAATAAGCGAAAAACATTTATTAGAACATGGAGGAAAGTCATTAAAAAATTAATGAAAGATATGAGTTTTTATCTTTTGTGGTGTTTCGTAGTTGATTGTTCCGTGGATTTGTATCTCTCTCCGTGTCTTCTACTATGCATTTTTGCCATTTTGCTACATCACTTTAAATCTAAATAATGTCTTTTACGAACCCTATTTTATACTTTTTTTTACCACTGAGCATTATTCCATTTTCTTGACGTCTTCTTCTTGCCCATATTCGATCCCCTCTCACTCCCTCGCTATATATCCACATCAGATATTTACAAATTTCAAGATAAAAGAACTGCAGAACTATGATTGCCTGACTTCAATGCATACAATGACATTTTATTCTACTTTTTTGAATAAGTAAAATAAACAGTGGGTGAGGCAAAGAAAAAATACTTTCAATATAAATAATTAATGGAAATAGGTTAATAACAACAATGACGAAATAAAGTCAATTAATGTTTGTTGGGCACATTTCGCGTGATATTCGTTATTGCTTTTGTGGAATCAAAGTACGATTATTTCAATTATTGGTCAAATGTGAAGAAAACAAGATAAGATTAAAAACTGATTCGTCGAAATCTTATGGGCTTTTAACTTGAACCCGTCACGTTCATATAAAGATTATACATGGGATAGGCTTCAAACTTATCGAGCCAATATTTGAATTTGAAGATTTGTTGGGCCGATTTAAAATTTTAGAAATTACACTAAGTACCTAACAATATAAAAAAAATTAAAATCAGCCCCATCACAAATTCTTTTACGTATAAGTACATAATAAAATAAGTTTTACACATAACTAGCCGTTTTGCTAAATGTACATCATGTTAGGAAAGAGATACCATAAGAAAACATTTTTATTAATCCGATTAGTCGACCGTTTAATCGTTTTGACCATTGGTTGATCTTTTAAGCTATTTTCGGTGCGATGGTTCTCCGCCTAGGTGGGGTAGCCTGGACCGAATTTTACAACAATGCATTGCAGAGAAAAAGTATGATCTATTGTAGATAATTTGTTAGCGTATGGATAAGGATAAATAACTAGGAAATATTATTAGTATTTGATTTGATTACGTAATTCTAGCCTTAATTGTATAGCATTTATTATAGCTATCTTGTCCATACTTAGCTTAGTTCTTCTTGTATAAATAGTATGTACCAATGTTATATGAAATACAAAAAGAACCATTATTTTCATATTATGTCATTATTCAAACACTAACATGGTATCAGAGCTATTGTGTCAATCCTTGGCCTTGGACGTACTCCTCCGTCCTTGATCGTCGGTGCATCTGTGTCTGTCTAAAACTTCCTGATTTCCTCTTGTTTATTCTTCTGTTTCGAGTCTCTGTTTTCTGTTCATAGCGCCATGGACAGATCGGACATTTCTCGGCCTATTTCGTCCATCTTAACGGGTTCAAAGTACAACATATGGGCTCAAGCCATGAAGAGTTTTCTAATCGGACGGAAACTTTGGCGTATTGTTGACGGTACGATAACTATTCCTGTCAAGGCGACTGATGAAACTGATGCTGACTTCGCAGACCGTCTCGAAGAATGGGATAGTAAAAATCATCAAATAATCACATGGTTTCGCAATACCTCTAATCCGTCTATACATGTTCAGTTTGCTAATTTTGAGTCAGCAAAAGGTATTTGGGAGTTCTTGGCCACTCGCTACAAGACTACAGGACTTGCTCACTATTATCACTTGTGGACGAATCTCAGCAATCTCAAACAGGCGTCTGGGCAATCCATTAATGACTTTCTAGCCGAAGTTCAACCAATCTGGACGCAACTCTCACAGGTGAAAATCAGCGAAGATCACCTTCATCTTATTCAAGTTCTCATGGCCCTTCGTCCCGAATATGAAGCCGTTGAGCGTCACTGTTGCACCGCAACCCTCTCCCTTCGTTGGATAGCGCTATTCAGGAAATCATTTTTGAAGAAACCCGTCTGCAATTGGATAAAACTCCTCAATCTGACGTTGCTCTCGCTACTCCAAAATATACAATTTCAAATCTGGCGTCCACTCCACTGGCCAGCTTTGTAAGAACTGCAATCTTACTGGACATATATTTGCTAATTGTCCTACTATTGAATGCAGATATGTCATAACTTGGGCCACATCATTGAAAATTGCCCCACTCGACCTCCGAGACAAAAAGGGTGGAAACCTAAACATACGAAGCCTGGACATTCCTCTGTCATTGCTGTTGCTGTCTCTTCCAATCCCGACTCTTCTTCTATTACTGGTACCGAGAGTTCGCCTTCCATTACACTTAGTGATCTTGAGCAACTCTTCAAACAGGTCGTATCTTCAAACCTCTCAACTGCTATGTCTACTACTCACGGTAAATCTTATTGGCTTCTAGATTCTGATGCAGTAATCATATGACCAATGATTTCAATTCCTTATCTTCTGTCATTCCCGTGTCTTCTTTACCACCTATTCACACAGCCGATGGGAATAAAATGCACATTACCCACACCGGTTCTCTATCTACTGCTAGTCTAAATCTTCCAGACGCCTATTATATTCCAAATTTATCTCTTACCTTGTCTCTGTGGGTCAATTATGTGAATACGGCTTACGCGTTGTTTTTTCTTCTATTGGCGTTCAGGTACAAGATCAACAGACGGGACAGATTCTTGGGACAGGTCGCAAGGTGGGTCGCTTATTTGAGCTTACATCTCTTCAACTTCCTTCGAGTCTTGCATGCGCAACCACCTCACCCACATCCACCTCTTATCAATGGCACCTTCGTCTTGGCCATGCTCTTCAGCTAAACTTCAACCTTTAGTTTCTCGAGGTTTGTTGGGGTCCACTAAAATCGAGCCATTTAATTGTGTCAGTTGTAAGCTTGCCAAACAACCCGCTTTATCGTTTGTTACAAATAATTCCACTTCTGATAGCCCTTTTAGCCTACTTCACTCTGATATTTGGGGACCTTCTCCTGTTTCATCAATAAATGGATTTCGTTACTTTGTGTTATTTATTGATGATTATTCACGTTTTACTTGGATATATTTTGAAACACCGTTCTGAGTTGCCCCAATTTATATTACCTTTGCTCATATGATTAAGACACAGTTTTCCCAGACGATAAAAATTTTGCGCACTGATAATGCCATGGAATATCGTGACTCTTCCCTGCTTCTATTTCTTAGTCAGCAAGGAACCGTTGTCCAGCGTTCTTGCCCACATACCTCCGAACAAAATGGAAGGGCAGAACGAAAACATCGTCACATCCTTGATTCTGTTCGTGCTTCACTTCTTTCAGCATCATGTCCTGAAAAATTCTGGGGAGAAGCAGCTCTAAATGGTGTTTATACCATAACCGTCTCCCTACAGTGGTTCTTCAAAACATGTCCCCATTTGAAAAGTTGTTTGGTAAGCCTCCCACTTATTCAGTTTTCAAACCTTTTGGGTGTGTTTGTTTCGTTCTTTTACCACAACATGAGCATACCAAGCTTGAACCACGCACACGGCTATGTTGTTTTTTGGGCTATGGGATTGAACATAAAGGTTATCGTTGTTGGGATCCTCTTTCCAATCGTTTGCGCATATCTCGTCATGTTACGTTTTGGGAAAATACAATGTTTTCTTCTCTTTCAAAATTTCATGATTGTACCCCTTTGGGTTCTTCGTCTTCTTGTGATACCTTATTTCCTGATCTCGATCCGAGTCCGACCTCTTCACCACCAGCGCCTGTCCCTACTGATCCGGTCCCGACTGAAGATCAAGTACCTGAGCACATTTCTACAACAAACCCTCCACTTCGTCGTTCCACCGAGTAAGAGAACTTCCTCACCATCTTTCTGATTTTCATTGTTTTTCTACCATTGTGTCTCTTCATGAGCCAAGCTCTTATCGCGAGGCTAGTACTAATCCCCTTTGGCAGCAAGCAATGACCGAGGAACTACAAGCATTGGAGAAAACACATACTTGGGACTTAGTTGACCTTCCACCTCACAAAACCCCGATTGGCTGTAAATGGATTTATAAAATCAAGACTCGCTCTGATGGTACTATCGAGCGTTATAAGGCTCGGTTAGTAGCTAAAGGGTACTCCCAAGAGTATGGAATTGATTATGAAGAAACTTTTGCGCCTGTGGCACGTCTTACATCTGTACGTAGTCTTTTGGCTATAGCTGCTGCACGAGATTGGACACTCTCTCAAATGGATTCAAGAATGCGTTTCTTCATGGTGATCTGATGGAGGAAGCTTATATGCACCCACCCCCCGGTTATCATTCTCCTCATAAAGTTTGTAAACTTCGACGGGCGTTGTATGGCTTAAAACAAGCTCCGAGAGCATGGTTTGCCAAGTTCAGCTCTACTATTGCTCAATCAGATTTATCTCCAGTCCCTATGATTCGGCCTTATTCATTCGGAAGACTGATAAGGGTACCGTCATTCTCTTATTATATGTTGATGATATGATCATTACAGGCGATGATGTTGCAGGTATTTCAGAATTACGAAGCTATCTCAGTCAACACTTTGAGATGAAAGATCTTGGTCCCCTGAGCTATTTTTTGGGTCTAGAAGTGTCTCGTAATGCTGGGGTTATTATTTATCTCAAGCAAAATATGCATCTGATCTTCTTTCACGAGCTGGCATCACGGATAGCATAATTGTGTCCACACCTTGGAACTAAATGCAAGCTCACTCCTCGTGATGGATCTTCCCTTAGTGATCCTACATTGTACCGCCAACTCGTAGGGAGTCTTGTTTATCTTACCGTTACTCGTCCGGATATAGCTTATGCCGTTCATCTGGTCAGTCAATTCATGTCTGCTCCTCGATCGACTCATTTCTCGGCAGTTCTTCGAATACTTCGCTATGTCAAAGGCACTATCTACCATGGATTACATTTTTCTCGCCAATGTTCTTTGGTATTATCTGGCTACACTGATGCTGATTGGGCAGGCGATCCAGTTGATCGTCGATCTATGGTTATTGTTTCTTTCTAGGTGATTCACTCATATCCTGGCGCAGCAAGAAACAAACAGTTGTTTCTCGATCTAGTGCGGAATCAGAATATCGGGCCCTATCTGATGCCACATCTGAATTAATTTGGTTACGGTGGTTATTAACTGATATGGGCATCACTCACTCTTCGCCTACAGTACTTCATTGTGACAATTCAAGTGCCATCCAAATTTCTCACAATGATGTTTTTCACGAGCGTACGAAACATATAGAAATTGACTGTCACTTTGTCTGGCATCATGTGAAAGATGGTACCATCCGTTTGGTCTCAATCTCGTCAGAAAATCAGACCGCAGACATTTTCACCAAAACACATCTTCCATCTCGTTTTAAAGATCTATTGAGCAAACTCAAGTTGCTCTACGATTCCACCTTGAGTTTGAGGGGGGGTGTTAGCGTATGGATAAGGATAAATAACTAGGAAATATTATTAGTATTTGATTTGATTACGTAATTCTAGCCTTAATTGTATAGCATTTATTATAGCTATCTTGTCCATACTTAGCTTAGTTCTTCTTGTATAAATAGTATGTACCAATGTTATATGAAATACAAAAAGAACCATTATTTTCATATTATGTCATTATTCAAACACTAACATAACTTTTAACTGATACAACTCATAATGTTTTCAATAATCATATCATGCTAGTATATTTACCACATCCTATATATGTTCAAATATCAAGTAATTTTATATATTCATATAAATTATTTAAGAAAATTAAAGAAAAAAAAAATTTTAATAAACTAAAGGGTACAATTGCAAAAATATTATTTATTTTGACATAACAAAGATCACTTTATACACATCCATTCACCCTAATATACTAGAATAAATAAATAACAATTGATAAGAAGAAAGTGTAACTACTTATGTATGAGGGCCTAGACAGAAGTAGTAGTTTTGCTTGTCGAGCCCAATATACTTTAGCCCGATAAATCATATACTTATTAAAAGTAAAATAGTTGACCTCTCATTGACCCCCCTATAGCCAATCGCTGGGTGACACGTCAGGGATCAAAAGTGCAATTACCATTTTGGGTCTGAATGTTGTGGGATTTACGTGGATGGTTCGAGTAAAATGTGAAACGTTATTAAAACGTTAATTGATTATATTAGTGGAACTCAAAGATTTGTCTTTAATGTATGGCATCAAACGTTTCATATAACGATATTTTGTAGGATTATGCGTGTATATTGTAACGAACTAAAACGTTTGAGTAAATGAATCTTCTTTTATTAAACATTCACTGAATATTATCCTATTATAGTCGGAGCGTTTGAGTTATAATTATAACAATAAATTGTTTAATTTTAAATTTTTTAATTTTGCCATTATATATGATAGATTTGTATAACTATTTTGTCAACACAGTTTATATTATTCCCGGCTATTATTAAGTACATATATCATTTCTTTCATGATGGCTGCACCAAATAATCATTCTGTGCTTAGTGTTTTGAGTCCTGGCATGGGCGACAATACCATCATTGTTAGGCTGCTTCGTTACTGGAGAGCTACAAATTTTAGAAGAAATTGAGAGCTGATATTAGTTGGGTTAATGTTGCTCGATGAAGAGGTGAGAAAAATTCAGTTTATTTTCCTTTTTTGTTTTTTAACTTAATCTAATGTTAGTTTATTCCGTTATAGGATACTCTTATTCAGGCTACAATCAATAGTTCGGTCGTTCCAAAATTTGAAGGCCTGCTTGAGGAAGGCTGCCGTTTTTCCATATCAAACTTTGATGTTGTCACTGCTCCGCACACATATCGACAACAGAGAATCGTTATATGATACGTTATAGTAACCGTACGACAATGGTTCGCAGTATTGGTGATGGTGTCATCGTCAAAAAGGAGAAGTTTCAGTTTCGTTCTTTTGAATATTTAGAATCAAACGCTGGTGGGCGTGAGTATTTACCAGGTTTGTATCTTTATGTCTATAAAATATGTGTATCTGCTTTATTTTTTAATGTAGGCCTCATGTGGTTTATATTTGTGTAGATGTAATTGCGGTGGTTCGTCCATTGTTGAGCCAGATGACAATAGTAATTCAACACGTATGATGGTGAATATAATTTTGGAAGGGTGCGTTTTAGTTTCCGATGTAATTTTCCCTTCTCATTCATTGTCTCTGTTGTGTGGTTTATAATGATATGACCATATTTTCTTTGCAGTGGACATCATGCAACTATTACAGCTTGGGATGATAAAGCACTTGAGTTTTACAAGAGGTTGAAAGGAACTTTTGGGGACGCTATCGTGGTTATCGCGACGAATATAAATCCAAAGATATTTTCAGGTTATTCCCATCTATACTTGATACTTTCTTTCACAAATAATTTATGACTATATTTGTCCCGCAGGCGGCCTGTATTTGAATACAACTTCTGCAACTGCTTTTTATATTAATGGAGATAGTTCGACCGTTTCCGATTTCCGCAAACGGTGACATGTCGTTTCACATTATTTAATTTGTATATAAAACGGTGCAATACTCTCATACGTTATATTTATTTTTCCTAGGATGAATGTACATGTGACTTCGACAGCTATACAGTCATTTAGCAGTGTGAGGCAAGCAACAAAAAGCACATTGTCTGATATATACACGATTCTCAGTACGGAAGTCGAGCAGGTACTATTCATGTATTCATATAGTCTCACGAATCGCCTTTCCTTTGCTTTTAATGTTTTTTGTTCCATAGGACCGCTATTTTTTATGTCAAGCTAGAATAACCGATGTCGTCAGAGAATAACCGATGTCGTCAGCGGAGTGGTTGGAACTAAATTTCTTGCTCGAGATGTTCGTCAAAGTTGAGAAAGTCCGAAAGCGCACTTACCTGCAACAAATGCGACAATATGATTGCTTTGGGTGTTTTGCGGTATTGTGCACTGTAATGAAGAAATTATAATTTCTGTTAAAGTGACCTATTGTGAATATTCCTTTTTTTGCTTTCTTACTTTGTGTAGGTTCCGTATTGAGACCATGTTGATGATGGGACTGATACCGGTATATTCGTTATATTTGATGGTCCAGCCAAAAAATACACAAACACAACGGCTGAAGATTTGAAGAGCGCTTGGTAGGCGAGAATGCTTGACTATATACTGTGAATAATTGTATCATAATCAGTGTTTCAATTGTCTCAGAAAAGTGTGATGGATGGTGAAAACGTTGATGAAGAAGAACTTTCTGAATGTATCCGTTCATTGATCGCGAAAATTTTCATATCTTTAAAAGCAAAATATTGGCTTTCGATCGGTTCAAAGTACCTTTCTAGTTTCAACATGATCATTTTTACAAAAAGAGCTTTTAAAATACCAAAACATCAAATTTTCTACTCATAATCCGAAGAAATGGTGATATAGAAATGCGATCAAAGTAACGGAACTCGGCATATTTATTAACAAAAGCATTTTTCGATTGAATTTTGGAACGATATTATTAGTAAATGTAAATGTCATTTTTTACAATCCCGTTATCTCAAAGGTCATCGTCCCATTCCACACAACTTTACAATAACGATCGTTTCACCTTGTCTTTTCTATCATGTAAAATAAAAATTATTAAATCATATTAATTAACAAAATAAGACACCAACACAACAAATAACACAAATCGCCGTTCGAAAGCAATAATTATATATTTACATAATTACCCATACATTATATACAGTTCAAATCACACCCCCACACAGCCTGGATTTAGCCGCGTGGTCAACGATAGTCCCCAAAGTCGACGCTCCGAACATTTATTTTGACCACAAACTCCGTCAAAGAATGTTTATCCCCTTAAAATCTTTCCTTCCCCACACGCTAACGCCGTCCATCTCCGTCTAACGGCATCCTCATATTCCTGACATCACCAACCGCCATCAAACCGCCGGCCTCATCCCTAACGCCGACGTAGACCCTCTCGCCGGAGAATACGGTGGCGATCGATCCGCCGTCCCCAGGCGGCGAGCTCCATTCTCCGTACAGAGCCGGCGTACGGCGGCGTATTCTTCCGTCAAAGCCTCGTACGACCACGCTGCCACCTCTTCCGGCGTCTCCTTCCGCCGTCAAGACCACCGACGGAATAACGTCCGCTTCCGACTCATAACAATGGCCGTGGTCGGAATCAAAACCCCACTTCGAGACGACCGCCGCGTCGGAGCCGCCGGAGAAGCTGATCAGATCTTCGTCGAAATCTAAATTCAAACCTAACCTATCCCAAAGCCTAACGACGTTCTGCTTACTTATATTTTGCCAAGAATGACCGTTTTGCCACTGGCTTCTCAGCCATAGACGCGAGCCCTTTACACGAGACAAAGAGCCGCCGTCGCCGGCGTTTTCATCGTCGGAGTCCTCTTCATCATCTGATGACGGCGAGGATGACGACGCTAAGGAGATAATATCATCATCGTCTTCCACGTCCTCGTCATAATCATCGGAAGAAAAGACCAAAATCTGTTGGAATTTCTGATGTAATAAAGAAGAAGGCTTAACTCTACGGAAATAAACGAAAACGAGCTTGATTTTTCTTCCCCAAGCTTGTGAGAGCTGCGTAGATTGCGAAAATAATCGCACCCCATTTCCAAAAGCTGTAAAATTGGAGATGAGGATAGATTTCCATCGATGATAAGCGAGATGGTTTTGAAGGCATTGCATCCCAGCTTGAATATCGCTTATAATGTTTATTTCTGAGATTTCCATATGCTCTTTCGTATATACGTCTTCGATTTCGTGTTTGGACAAATTCAAGCAACCTAGCTTCTTACAGATATATCTTTTGTTTTCTTCCTTGCGCACAACTGTTTTTGGTAAGAAATATTGAAAGGGTTTTGTGTAGACTTTTTAATAACAAACAAATAAATAAATATACAATTGAGCTGTCGATCGGCAAGTAATGAATATGAGGTGAGAGGATGAGAAGTTTTGGGAGAGATGAAGTGAGACGATGATACATTTATATAGTTGGTGTGATTGGGAGGGATAGGACAAGTTTGTATTGAATGATATAAGCAAAAGACTATTCTTTTATGGACCTTTTTATCGTTTAACATGTGGATGGATATGTTTGAAAACTAAAAACATTTTTTTTCAATTGCTTCTCGCAATTGGATTCCCTCGAAATAAATTCGACGAACGAATTGAAACAAAAGGAATGCTTTCTATTAATTAAAGAAAGGGATGGCGAGTTTGTTATATGGAACAAATAACATGAATAAATAAGAGAAGCTTCATCGACGAAAGGATTACTCTAATCCAAATTCCAATAAATAAATAAAAGTAGCGTCACTAGTGACTCGGCAAAATCAAGTCAATCCAACTTTAATTTACGTATTATATAAGACAACTTGACTGTTAACATACAAGTTGTGACGATGGCCCTTCGGTCTTTAATGCACTGCTAATTATTATATAGGTAATAATACGAATGTGGTGTATATATAAGCAGTTTTTTTCGCTGCAAATTAGATGAATTGTAAGATGGGTTGGGGTTTAATGTGAATTAAGTAGATTCATTTATTTATTTCAATTAATAAGATTCAACTCAGTAGCCAAGTTGAATGAATTAACGAAATACATAGATGCTTATCCACATTTACAGTGAACAAATTAAATAAGTTCGTTGGATCTTCGAAAATGCATTAACCAAAAAAAGTATTCATTTTTCTAATGTCTACGCAAACTATGTATTTCATTTTTTTATAATATAACTGGGTCATCGTAAAGGGGCAATGGGTCATTGACTAATTGAAAAAATTCCCATCTTTTACAAAACTGTTGTGTGAGATATGATATTTTTTAAAGTAAGGCTAATTATAGAATTGGAAGATTTTCATAAGTTAGAAAAGAGGTTACTTGGGCTGGCATGCTTTTTTTCTCTACTTATTATTGTAGCCCATATGATGGTACAATACTCAAAATGTATCATTATTTGATATACTAACTTTATTTTTCTATGTCGCACATATAATGGTACCATTCCTAATATATTTCACACACACACACGCATATATGGAAACTTAGGCTTTGTGTGATAGTGTACAAGTAATCAATTATGGAAAGAGCATATTTGCATCCATGATTCAAAATTGAATAAACTGATTTCGTCACTTGCCTCAAATTAATTCGATTGTCACTTTTGCATGTGTTTAGATGAGAACCCTATTCACAGAGTATGCCTTCGGAATTAGTTTTTGAATATGTTTACATAAAAAACACATTAATGAAAAATGATAGGACACAGTATAGTGAGTGCTTTCAATTATTTCATTAATGCCCATCAATAGAAAAGGATGTTCCGAATTGGTGTTATTTCAACTTTGTATCTTTGCATTATTAATTTTATCCACCAATAATGATGTCTTGCAATGCAACAAGTGAGGCGACGTCACAAACGTAGGTACATATAACATACTTCAATTTTATTCCTAGCATTCCGAAAATGGATAAAATGAAAAAAGTCTTCATTTGATTGACGTGATCAGAATTTATTAGAACTAGGAAATGACGATCCCATTCCCTTGTGTGGTTGTCTCCACTTTCAATTATTGATTCTCATTCTCCTATCTCCATCTTTTATTTCATCATCCTCTTGTTTATGTGAATGTAAGTTTAATATTTCTCTCCCTGTGTACTTTGTACATAGTCATCTATTTATACAACTATTCTAAACTCTATCCAATAATTATGGGATTGTATTTATTATTATTTGTACATAGTCATCTATTTATACAAGTTCACCGCGAAAGATAAATCTGGTCGTGTAACCGTGAGATATTGCAGAGCTCCGACTAATGATCGATATAAAGTAGGATCATCATACAGCTTTCCATCAGTAGAAAGCTGACAGCCTGCAGGTAATGGAGTAGAAACGGGTTTTGCATCTTCTAAAGATGCCGACGAAGAATGTCACGAGCATATTTCGCCTGATTAAGAAAAATGCCTGAAGAAGTATAAGAAACCTCAAGACCCAAGAAATAATTAAGCTTTCCTAGGTCCTTAATGGCGAACTCCTTACAAAGGCGGGCGATGAAGGATTGCAAGCTATCTGTCGAATTCCTGTGAGGATAAAGTCATCAACATACACCAAAAGATATAAAATGATGGCCCACGAAGATAGATGAATAACGATGAATCAGTCCGACTGCATATAAATCCGATACTCAAGAGAAAGTCACTGAGCCTCTGAAACCAGACACGTGGAGCTTGCTTTAGACCATATAATGCCTTTTTAGGCGGCAAACGTGATTTGGGAAATTGGCGTCTAAAATCCAGGTGGCTGCTCCATGAATACCGTTTAGATAAACACTGTTTAGAAACGCATCTTTAACGTCTAGCTGATGAAGAGGCCAATTATTTAGTACAGCAATAGAGAGCACAACTCGAACGTAGAAGTCCGGATCACAGGACTAAAAGTGTGAGAGTAATCAAACCCCGGCAACTGTGTGAAACCTTGAGCAACAAGACGGGCTTTATGACGATCTATTGATCCATCAGCTAAAAATTTGGTTCGAAAAACCCATTTTGACCCTACATGTTTGTATTTGTAGGACGTGGAACAAGATCCCAAGTATTATTAGAATGCAACGCAGAAAGTTCGTCGTTCATAGCTGCAACCCATTCTGGCCATTTTAAAGCTATTTTCACCCCACGAGGTTCACTGACCTTAACAAGAGCATTGAACAAGCTAGTGCAAGCATAGTAAGTCAAATGCTTCGGTTTAAAGATACCTGACCGAGCCCGAGTTTGCATAAGATGTGTAGAGACGATAGGCAATGGCTCAACAAGAGGAGGCATTTGAGCAGATGCACCAAGTTGTGTCGAGCCGATGATATGATCGTCAACATGATCGATAGCATGATCCTGAGTAGTAGGCAAAACATGATGATGTTGCGACTGAGGCTGATCATCACATAAAGTACAACGTCGATGTTAGAGAACTTCGACTAAAGTATCCGATGAACTCGAGGGCTTGGGTAGTGAAATAGCCGCTCTTGCGGGTTCAAAAAATTCCTGAATAGGTACGGAGTGTATGCTTGACTGTCACAAGGTTTAGCAAACGGAAAAGAAGATTCCACAAACTTAGCATACGAGATATATAAACGCGGGAGGATGTAGGATCGTAGCAACGAAACCCTTTATGCGAGCTACTGTAACCCATAAAGATACAGACGGTGCTTCGTGGCTCGAATTTGTTTGCCGTATAATCTCGAAGACATGGATATACTTGGCAACCAAATGGGTGAAATTCTCAAATTCGGAGCAGTGGAGAATAATACCTCGAATGGCGATTTTCCGGCTAACACTTTCGATGGTAGACGGTTTATTGTACACACGGCGCTACTAAATGCCTCGACCCAAAATTTCATAGGGGTGTGAGAGTGAAAGAGCATCGCAAGACCTGTTTCAATAACATGTCTATGTTTTCGTTCTGCCCGTCCATTTTGAGCTGGAGTATACGGACAAGAGAGAATATGATGGATGCCCAAATCACGAAAATGTTTCTGCACCTTATTGTTAGTGAACTCTTTTCCTCCGTCACTATGAAAAGTCTTAATACGACAAGAAAACTGATTTTCAACGAATGTACTAAACTGAAGCAGTACCTCATAAAATCAGATTTGTGCCTCAGCGGATAAAACCACGTGAATCTAGAGAAATCGTCCACAAAAATAACATAATATCGAAAGCCAGAGTCAGAACTGATAGGTGCAGGCCCCCACAGATCACAATGAATAATATCCAAAACAGAGGACGATCTTTTATCATCTAAAGTGTAGGGCAAACGCTTACTCTTAGCTTTTTCACAAGAGTCACAAATCATTGATTTGGGTAACAAAGAAGTAACAGATATGCTCCCAACTTATTTAAGTAGGAAAGTGTATCGTAAGAGACGTGGCCAAGACGAGAATGCCACAATTCGAATGATGCTTTCGGAGTTTGAGTTGCCATCAAAGCCATTGAGGGATATCCACCGATAAAGGCCTTGACTGCGCCTGCCACGTGCTATAATTTCCTGACTGCCACGATGTTGAATCGTAAACTGATTATCAGTAAAAAAGACATTTACGGGTAAGTCACTGGTCAATTTGCTTACAGATAGCAAATTCTTTGTGAGTCCAGGAACAACCAGTACGTCGGATAATTTAATAGAAGAATTCAAAGTACAATATCTAATATGAGAGATAGGCAATACTGCACCGTTACCGACAACAACCGAATCCAAACCCTGTGTACGCCAAAGAAAAATCCAAGTCTGACGTATTTGGAGTCATATGGGACGATGCACCCGTATCCAAGTACCAAACATAGGTTGGAGTATTAGGAGATGAGAAATTCGAAGAAGCCATAGTCGTTAGGACAATAGAGTGGAGAGATTTGGAGAAAAGGTTTGCGTTGCCTAGTCTGATACCTGTGAATGTAGGTTTAATATTTCTCTCCCTGTTTACTTTGTACATAGTCATCTATTTATACAACTATTCTAAACTCTATCCAATAATAATAAATACAATCCCATAATCATAAGCGTAATTAACGAGAGCAGATCAAGCCTTGATTTACTCCATTAGTTTCTCTCTATTTTTTTTACAAAATAAAAAAGAAATATAATTATAAGTAGTTTATTAATTCTTTTTTAAGTTAAAAGTTGAACAATGTGCTAGTATAGGCATGGATGACTTGGCTGGCCCCTACTTCAAGATCGTCAAACTTTGAGCTATGTGGGGCGTTTCTTTATTTTTTATATTATAAATTACAATGCATTCGTTATTGTTGAATCTTGATTGATGGCCAGTGCTTGAAAATTGATTGATTGTGAAATTGATAGCTCCCACTTCAAATGTACATCATTTATGATTATAGTGATTCAACCCGAATTTTTTTTTTAAGAAACAATTTTTATAGGTGGAAATCGAGTGGCGTAATGATTCCACTATTTATCAACTATGATATAAAAACGATGATATAAGGGAGAAAATATGTTATTATAGTGACGGAATCTACCACGGGTGTATATATTATATATACATATAATAAATATGAGGTTTGTTATGGTGCCCACTTACCGTGAGCAACCACAATGATCAGCATAGCTGATTTCACAATTACAACTCATTTTTTTCCACTCCAGCGACGCCATCACTCCCGTCGCCCCTCTTAGCTTCATCATAACCTTCATTGTCTATCTTCCACGCACTCAATCAGAAATTCATCATCTCATCTATGTACAAGAAAATTGCAGTATAATATGAATTTCTGATAAATGAGTGCGTGAAAGATGGACAACGGAGATTATGAGGACGCTAAATGGGCGGCGGAGGTGATGGCATCTGTAGGGATTTTTTCAGACCCAATTCCAGCAAACCCAACCCGGTATAAACTTGTGGGGTTCCTCTCTAAAACCAATTGGCTTTAGAGGGGAACCCCACAAGCTTATACGGGCTTGGGTCTGGGCTGGAATTGAGTCTAAAAAAATTCCTACATGGTGCGGTGAGCGTGGACGAACACGTGAGGGTGCCTTCAGATGGAGAAATTCTAGCCCGGATACGGTGTGAGTGGTGTGTCTCCGGCCCTTGTAAGACGATTGGTGAATCTGCGAGGAAAAAAAAACGCTTGGTCCAGTGATTGCGGGGAAGCGCTTGGTGCAGATAATCGTCGAAGGGGAGGCCTGTTGTGTGGTCTTGAGTTTGAGGGGAGGATTGTTGGGTACAAACAATCAAAAGTCCCACACCGAATAGTAAAAGGAAAATTAAGTGGCTTATAAGCTTGTGGGTTCACTCCCTCTATTGCCAATTGGTTTTAGAGTGGAACCCCACAAGCTTATACGGGCTTGGGTCTGGGCTGGAATTGAGTCTAAGAAAAATCCCTACAGCATCATCGGAGTGAGAGAAAATGAGGTATAATTGCGAAATCAATTATGGTGCTCACGGTAGGTGGGCATCGTATCAAACCTCTAATAAATATATCCAAAGGTGCACCGCCACTTTTGAAATGGATCAAGAATTCGAGTCATAGAAAAGGAGCTAGCAAGCATAAGTTTATTTCAAGATTGACCAATATTATCCTTTTTGTTGACTTGTTCAATAATATGCTAGTGAATATCGTGATAAATGTATAAAAGGAAAAGGTAAGAAGAGAATTGCAACGAGGAGGAAGTTTCTTTTATTAGGACATATTACATGCTTTGCTGTTAAAATGTGAGTTTTTCCTATATTATAACGAACTGTTGATAGAAGGAAAGATCTCTTTGATTTATATATCGAGTTGGGTGAATCAGTTTATCTGGAGAAATAATCTCTCATTCGTAAAAAATCTTGATTATTTATGTAAGCTAATATGGAAGTCACCGTTATCTTTCTTAGATAGCTGTCTAAATTTACTCACATTGCATCATCCATCATTCGTTGTCATTTCACTTTGAAACTTCTTGTCCAAAATCATTGAACCACGCACACGCACACACCCGCATTGGTGCGTGTAAATTAACCTGCGACCTTTCATTATGCTCCATGACAATAAAGTGAAACGGCTTTGGTAATAAGAAAACTCAAAAGCATGGGATATAAATCAAAGTAACTACGCATTTGGAAATGCAACACGTCGTTGTCTTGAAGTACAATATTGGAATAAATTATATTAAGATATGTATTGTGCCGCCCTACTTACCAAACGGAATAATCCCACGTTTGAAGTTGAACGAAAGAAAAAGAAAATAGTATAAGCTTAGTCAAGCACGTTTCTTGGTATAGAATTTTCATTAAAACGAAATAAAATACGAACATCTACGCATAAATACCTAATTAAATAAATTTTTTACACATAGGTACCCATGTCAGAAAATTTTACAGATAGGTACCCGATTTAATTTTTACCAGTTTCTCAGTCATGCCGTATCTTTCTTGTGTGTATGGCGTATCATAACATGTTGATATAGGGTACCTAAATGTTCGTACGGCGTACCTATGTTTCAAATAGGGCGTACCAAAATGTACTAATACGGCGTACCATTTTCTATTATATAGGCTACCCAAATGTGTTGATATAGGGTATTCAAAATGTGTATGGCGTACCTGCGGCGGATCGGGTACCTATCTGCAAAAAATTTATTATGTTAGGTACCTACATATAAAGAAATCCTCACATGGTACTAAATTACAAGTTGTTTTTACAGAGAGGGTATTTATGTGTAAAGACCCCAATAAAATATGAATCTTATGTTAGAAATGCCTTTTTTCAAGAAATGCCTTTTTACTAGACTTGCTTTTTTTTTTTTCTCTAGGCAGTTTCTTCGTCATTTCCTTCCACTTCAAAACTGTTCTAGTTTATTCTGTGTATGGGTGGTAAGCAAGTCCGGTTGGGTCACCTTCGGGTTCAACCCGTTTAATAAACGGGTTGAAAACTTCAACCCTGACCTGTTTACTTAACCGGGTTGAAAAATCAAACACAAACACAACCTGCTTTAACCCTAACCCACCTGCCAACTGTTTGAAATTTAAAAAGAAAAAAGAAAAAAAACAAAATTGACAGAATTATAAATCCAAATTAAAAAAAAAGAGAACTAATACAATTTTTTTTCTAAAAACATCATGTGTGAGCGTGGGAGTGGATAGAGAGTTAGGGTTAATCCTTTTATTTTATTTATATTAATAATATATATTATTCGGGTTAAATGGTTTGATTTCGGTTGAAAATCCGAACCCTAACCTAACCCACTTAATAATTGGGTTGGGTTCGGGTTTACCCATTTACGTAAACAGGTAAAAAATGCTAATCCAAACCTGCTATTTTCGAGTGCGGTTCGTGTCGGGTTGGCGGGTCGGGTCGATTTTAACAGCCCTAATTTTATGTGACACATAAGTTTAAACGAACGTTGGCCTGTGCAATTTGCATATAATTTAATCAATAATCGGTGTATTCGTTGAAATTGGTCGAATAAGGTAATTTGCTTTGGCTTATAATAAATATATCAAAGTTTAATTTTTTGATTTAAAATCAAACATACTACTCAAATAAAGGTCAATTTCTTACTTATATAACAGTAGAAGTGAAATTATGGGTAGTAGAATTTGATACTATTTCATCACTTCACACGACATGTGTTCTCATAACATGTTAAAGCTAGAAACAAATGTATCTAGTTTAATTTTGAATATTTAGTTTGAAACGAAACCACTCTAAGTTTTATTTGGGTTTTTTCAAACTTTATAATTAAATATATAAATAAGTTCTTGAAGACTTGGTATAACATAAATCAGCCTTTGATCAGTACATTTTCGGTAAGTGTCCGAAAATTAAGATGCTCATGCAAAGATAGTTTATTCGGTGCTTTCTATACTTCATATCTTGTTCAATGTACACAATGACTATAGCCAAAACTAGAATATATATTTATATAGTGATTTGCTATAGTGCCCACGTACCGTGAGCAACACCGTGAGCACCACAAGAAAATTTCTTATTTGTTTGCTTTATTTCGATTCCCAATGCCGCCAATACCTCCATAGACCCTCTCATATCCATTGCTAATCAAAATTGCCCTCTCCAACACTTTAAGAAATTTTATTATTTTATCTCATATGTGGACGACGTACCTGGGTGATGATTTTCTTAAACTTACGTGTTTGAGAGGGCGATTTAGATTAGCAATGGATATGAGAGGGTCTACGGAGGTGGCGGCGTTGAGAATCGAAAAAAAAAAAACAAAACAACGGGAGATTTGCTTGTGGTGCTCACGGTAGGTGGACACCATAACAAATCTCATATATACATATAAATATCATAGTTACACACCCCTTAGTTCTTCGAAAACTAGCAAAATAGACTAATCAAGATCTAATACAATTCTTTATGACGGGAAAATGATGTTCTTGTAGTTTTACTAATTATCCATTCCAATTGTGCATGCGTAATGGTATGGTATGTACTACTCATAAGAGTCAAGACGCACGAAATATTAACAAAAACAAAAGGTTAAACGCATCATCTCGAGATAACCAACAAATTAGGGCCTCCTTAAATTCCAATATATTATTATATCTAAAAAGAAAAAGTTAAAATCAACATCTATCGAGAAAATCTACAACTAGGGTCTTCATCTAAAATTTACTTCGTATATTATTATACCTTTTAATCTTATTCTTTTTGGGAAACCTCGTTGGCAACTATTATAAAACTCTAGTGTGACCTTAGAAGCTCCTCATCTTGGACACTCAACCTCCACTAAATAACGTAAACGTTCTCCTCTTTTCTTTCTTTCTTCACTTTCTTTGATTCTTAATTAGTTCTTCACTCATGACCGTGATGATCGGTAATAAAGATAAAGTCCAGAAATCACAAATGGAAAATCAGACGAAGACGATTATGCAAATGAAGAACTAAGAAGAGGTCCATGGACTATCGAAGAAGACAATCTCTTGATCAGCTACATAAATTCCCATGGCGAAGGCCGATGGAATTCCTTAGCCAAATTTGCAGGTAAGTCTAGCTATTCATCAGTATGCTATATCTTTAGAAAAAAAAAATGATTTCAAGATCTATTTTTTATTTTCTTTACAGGGCTCAAGAGAACAGGGAAAAGCTGTAGGCTGAGATGGTTGAACTATCTCAACCCAGAAATCAAACGCGGGAATCTGAGCCCACAAGAACAAATCTTGATCCTCGAACTTCATTCCAAATGGGGAAATAGGTGGATTTTTTTATTAATTTAATTTAGTTCGTTTATTCTCTGCTCTGAATAACATTTATTACACATCTTTTTTTTTCGAGGGCAACATATAGGTGGTCGAAAATAGCTCAACATTTACCAGGGAGAACAGATAATGAGATAAAGAACTACTGGCGAACTAGGGTTCAGAAGCAGGCGAGGCAGCTAAAGGTCGATTCTAACAGCAAGAAATTCCTAGACATAGTTCGCTTGTTTTGGCTTCCGAGGTTGATCCAAAAGATGGAGCAGAACATCTCATCCCAAGCGACGTCGTCCATTTCGTCTTCTTCTTCGATCTCCACCGTCGAAACTTCTCAGAAGAAGTCCGACGATCCTTCGACTACGGCCGTGGAAAACCAGGTTTCCGGCGATGTGATCGGTGGTGGTAATAACGCTGGCGTGAAGAGCGAAGTGGGTGAAATTCAGGGGAGTTCGATGAATATTCCGATCGCCGGAAAATCGACGGGAGATGACGACGGCGGCGATTGTTACTACGTGGGGTTCCGAGCTACGATGACGTCGGAGAATTGGAATACTCTTACATGGATGCTAACGAGACGCTATCGGGGCGCCACGTGGACGGTTATGATTGGCCGGTGGAGGGGGAGTTGGTACTGGTAGTGCGTTTTGTAACACTGATGAACTGTGGCTTGGTGTGAATTAGGTTATTAATTATAAGGGCTTATTTGACAATTAATTAACTATAGGAGTGCACTTTTGTGTTTTTCCTTTCATGGGTCAAACGGAAGTAATTTAATTTGTATATAATTTGTAGATTTTTCAAAATATTTATTTACTGTACGAGTATCTAAGATTACCAAATTCCATTCCCAAGTACACAAATCAAAAGTGTCTAAAAAAATTGAAGAAAAAACTAACTCAAAAATCAAAATAGTTTGAGTGATTTAGGGATGCAACGAATCGAATCGAGTCGAATACCACAATATTCTATTCGTATTCGGATGACAATCGAATACGAATATTCGAATTTTAATCGAAGCATAAATTCGATTCTTATTCGTATGCGGAATATTCGAATACTCGAATATGGATTATATTTAATATTATCTCTATATTTAATAAAATATAAATATTATTACACTTAAAATATTTCTTACAAAGTATAATCTTTAAGATAGTTTTTGATTTAAAATATGTATAGTAATATATAGCGAATGACATATTATATTTAATAGAAATGGCTTGTTGATTTCTAAGTTTGGGCTATAATATTTATCTTAGCTTTAATATTCTAAAAATTCTTAATGGTTATTAAATTACAAGTATTGATTAATTATTAATTTAGAAATAATTTAATATTATTCGAATCGAATATTCGATAATATCCGAATCGAATATTCTTATTCGGATTCGTATTCTAAATATTCGAATTCGAATCTTAAAATTTCGAATCGAATCGCGAATCGAACCAAAAAAAGTTCGATTCTTTTGCAACCCTACCTTAGAATATGTCAAGTGGTCGAGCTATCATCCTTCAAATGTTATAAATATTATTCGATCATTAAGTGCTCACTATGATGTTATATAATGGGCTTCTCTTTGATATATTTACCTTCTGTTTGGTCACTTAATTTGTGCATGAAAGAGACGAAGAAAAATAATGTTCGTGTATCAAGCAAAATTATACGTTGCGCTACGAGCGTCGTAGTCCTAATTGAACCTAGAAAAAGTCTTTGCATGAAGTGGACAACCTCTGAGATCGAGAATGTGTTGTCTAATCATCTGACTCTGATTCGTTGATGGAAATATTGAACATCTGTCATGTGCAACACTTGAAAGCATATTATTAATCGGCAATAATAGGTACGTCGATCGAACCCATATTTTAGAATAGTATATAGGATCAAGAATTAGAATTTAATGTAAAGATAGTAGATGGATATCTTACATAATGATCAAGAATCTTAATCATAAGTGGAGTCAAATGAAGTAGTCAAATCAAGTACTTCGGTGGATTGTGGCTAAGTTTTCATGTGAGCACACATGGAACTTTTTAGGATGAATAATGTACTTCCTAAGCTCAATTTTGATATATTCTTATTCTTCTTTCTAATGGAACGAATGGGAAACGGATATTGTAGACTTACTTCTCTCTTCAATACCCAATGTCTTTGTCCATATCAAACTTATTACAACCTTCGTCTTAGAAGAGATGATGCAAGAAAAGATCATAGATAAAGCGACTACACAAAATTCCCAAGAAAATTTTTATGGATGATTATCAAAAGGTTTGGTAACAATTCAAGATTTATTTGAGGAGTTTTTTTTTTTTTTTTTTTTTAAGGATGACTACGAAAAGGTTTTAGAACTTTTCGGGCCGATATTCTCACGTCATCGTCGCATACCGTGACTCACGACCCAATACCTTGTTGAGCTCTATCATAAGAATCAAGGGCAAAGAAAAGAAATTGAAATGAACTTTGTTCATGGAGAAATTGCTTCAGCTTTTGGTGTTAATGATAATGTGTTAATTTCGATGTCAACGATTTTCTGAACCTCTCAAATTTTGACCTGCCATCGTTTTATAAATTATATGCATAATTATTATGTGCTTTGGTGTGTGTCATTTGGATGTTATGTTTGCTATAATTATTGTGAATGCTATTCCTGCGTTTGCTATGTACCGTTGTTTTTCAATAGTATATATTAATAATTATGTGTTTGTTCATAAAGATTTTATATGATGGACACGAGCATGTGCAATGGAGAATTATGTCTTGAAGACTGTGCAACCACTAATACAATTATGAAAATATGAAATATTTCGAGTATATTGATATGAAAGAAGCCAGTGTCATAACTATATCGGGAGTACAAATATAATTGAAAGCTCCAGAAGAGCTAATATATTGTTGCCCAGAGGAAAAGGCTGATTATTGAAAATGCCTTATATTTCCCTAAGTCTCAAAGGAATTTATTAAGTTTTAAAGCGATTCGAAATAAAGGACATCATTTTGAGACTGCAACAAAAGGGAGATATTGAATATTAGCACATTACAAAAGTGATTCTGAATAAAAGATAATTTTGGAAATTCATCGTCTTTGATTCTTGGCTATACTACCATATCTTAGAAGAATTGAATCATATGCTATCCAAAAGTTTACCATGATAGTACATTTAATTTTGGCATGACCGGCTGGGCAATCGCGGTACAATTATGATGCGAAA
>JAPQWV010002216.1:0-61181 GCA_027422505.1 Craterostigma plantagineum
ATTCAAATGCTAAAGATATTCATTAAAAGGTTCAAATACTTTTTACATATAACAAGTAGTTCTAATGTCGAAAACCCTTGTAATAATCATCAACATACACTTAACGTAATTAGTAACTCCAATATGTACTTGTATAAGTTCTCTGAATAATATTTAATTCCCTTACCTTTGAAGATTTGAGTTTGCTTCAACATTCCTTTCTCTCCTTGTTCGATTGTCTTTCTCTTTGTTTACTAGTTTTCTCCCATGACAGTATTATTCCTTCTTTATCCTATAACTTGCGTGAGTTATCAAAGTGATAAGAGTTATTTTCCCTTCTTCTTATCTATTGTTGACGTGTTGAGTCAGATAAATGACATCGATGTTTTTTTTTTTTATGTTTATCCTAATGGTAAGTAACATGTATTATTTTATTTATTAACTTTTCTTCAGGACTAAGTTTTCACTATCTGTTACTAATAATAAGTTAAATTATCGCATGTTATATATATCGGAGCACTCAACCTCGAGATTCCAATGTTAAATAATATCATCAAACTCCCTAATTTATTAATTACTTCAATTAATATATATATATATACATTATATATATTATATAAAGTTCTTCTAAACCTGGGAAAACCTAGAATTTCTAGCTTCTGTAATATTCACTTCTTATTTTCGTTGAGGACTTAGAACTATAATACTTTAAATTACATTATTCTATCTATACCTCCATTTTAAAATAACTTATATGAATGCATGAATTTATGTAAATGCATGAAATTATGACTGAGGTTTTGGTTCCTGACACTTATAATTTCGAAACCCTAGAATTCCAAGTTTGAATTAAATTAAAGTACCACTTTCAAATTTATAAAATCTCGAGTTACATGATAATTTAAATCCAACATAGTATAGTATAAAGCTTCGAACTTAAATGATATGAAATCTCGACATTACCATCTAAGCAATTCGACATTCTAATAGCTTATCTCGAGATCTCATGTCATAATTTATATATATCTATCGAAATTATAACTTCTCAACATGTCGACATTAAAAATTCTAAAGACACATATCGACATTATTCAACACATCGACATTATTCAAGCTCAAGACTGTCGACATTACAAATTCTAAGACACATATCGACATTATTCAACCACTCGACATTATTCTAGATCTTCTTAAAATTCACTTTCACAATTTATAAGAAAAAATTCGAGACACTTCACCTAGACACATGTCGATATCCTCTTACAATATTCATAAAACTCGAAATACTCTCACAACATATCAACATCAAACTAAGTCTCGACATTTTTAAAAACTCGAAACAATCGATACCCCACAAAACAAAATGTCGATATCCCATGTAGCACTTTTATAAATGTCGAAACAACCTCACACAACATATCGACATTTTATTTATTTCGACATCTTGTTTCCAAATTTCATCATGACCAATCTCGACATCTTATCAAAATTCACACATGTAACTTATCTCGACATTTTATTCGACATTCATAAAGATTTTCGAGACAACATCACACCACCATCTCGACATTTATATAAATCTCAATCTTTCAAAAATCATAACACTATTTATTTCAAAACCCATATAAACTTTCGATCAAAACTAATTTTCTCAGAACACTATAAACATCATATCATTCTAAATGATGTTCTTCCTTTTAAAAAAATCAAAAACCTAAAGAACATAAACTTACATGAATTCCATACTTATAAACTCTTAATTAAACCAACACCTAACTAGAAATATAAAAATTTCAACAATAAATCTTACCAAATCCAAGTTGCGTTATGGTTCCAAGCTATGTTCTTCACTGCCTTCCTAAACGTTTTCTTATCTCCTAATAACCCTTTTCTTTCTATATTAATCTATCAACTTGAATTCAATAATAAGTAAATGACAAAGAACTTTTAACCTAATCTTATCTTTTCACGCAAGAAGTTCTATTATATTTCTAAAGTGGTTTTCCTTCTTTGACCTTATACTCATAGATGTCGACATTGTAAGTAAAATGTCGAGGTACATTATATAAAATTTCAGTACCAATATACCTAAGACAAATCTCGACATTTTCACTAATGATTTGACATTTACACAATAGAAGTCTCGACATCATTCTTCATCATTCAAGGTTTCGACATTTATCAAATTATACAATGAATCTCGACATTATTAAAGGAGTTTCAGTATAGATCTCGATATCAACAATCTCGACATCTTTCCTTCAACATTAAAAAAAATCGATACAACACATTCGACATTTTAGTAACTTTCATAAACTCTCGACATTTTCTAAATGGATCTCGGCATTCTTAATACAACCCATGCTTAAATTTCGAGTTCTTCTAATTCATTTGTTTCGAATTTTATCCAAACGAAACCCTAAATTTCCAAAATTATACTATTTCGAAATTCTCTATTCCAAATTCCTCAAACTCCATACCTAATTTCCAAAAATGTTAAATATCATGTAGGCACAATTAAATAAAGACTAAATATAAAATCATATAAACACAATATGCATTGCAAATTTATTATATTGTATTTATGTTTGGGCCTTATTTTAAATAAGTCAACACTTAGCCCAAAGTTTTGGTCCATCTATTACTTATTTTTTTTCGACACTTATTTGATAAGTTTCGAAAATAATTTGAAACTATATAGCTTATACTTTCGCTCTTACTTTAATTCCCACTAACTCGGATATTTACCAAATTAATTCATTCCATCCCATATTAAATTTACGGGTATTACATTCTCCCCCCCTTAAAAAGGATTTCGCCCTCGAAATCACGCAACTGGAATGAGTCAGTATAGCAATTGGAAAATAAATTCACTTTTAGTTGAGCGATTTGAAAATCATCCAATTGTCCCTGAAAAGTATCCCAAAACATCTAGGATGATTAGGATTTGTAAGTTAACGAATCCCAGCGGTTCTAGGACGGATCGAATGATGATATAGAAACTCATAGGCGATCTCTACGTACAGATTTTCTTCGGCTCTTATTGCTTCTCGAGAAGGAAAATAATTAGTTCTCTCTAATACAGTAGTGAACTCATAAGTAAGAAATATCTACTGCATTAATAGGCAGAAGAATTGTAAAGCTCGTTTGGTATTATCATTTCTCATGAAAACACCTTTAACTCAACTTGATTCGTCGAGGCTGAAGTGATGTCCTAACATTCTCAACCCCAAATTTTTTTTATTTTTTTTTTTCCCACTCTCTTCGAGCTCTCAATTTGTGCAAAGGAACGTCTATCAACGACCGACCTATAGTTTCATTCCGTCTGATAATAAACTTTAAAAAAAAACTACGATAAGCTTATCCTCTATCTCTAAAGTCTTGAACATAGTACTCATTCATCGGCTGAAATTCAAATAGGAAATATATTTCATAAAGGAGCCAAGATTATAAGAGTCATGCAGAATCTTTCTAATCAACTCGAGCTTGGATAATAGATTTTCAATAGGCACTCACAACAACCGCTTCAATCGCAATTGGGTTACTTTGGATAGAACTGGGAAAAAACGGTTATGAAATTATATTTAGCAGATTATGAAACACATATATATTACCATTACGCTTCTGCTGCGCAAATCGAATATCGAACTTTGAATATGTACAGCTGATACCACTACAAGAAACAAACAGAACAAAGTTTACTTGGACGCACTAGGGTTCGAATCATCGGCTGGGAGAAATAGAGCGGAACTCATCATATACTTCACGAAAGTAATAATATTTAATGAAAAGAGAATATGTCTTCGACCTTGATTTGGTCGGAGGAAAATCTTGTGAGATCATCGAATATGCATATTCATACGACTATTAATTACTAACGATTTTGACGAGTCTAACTGGGATAACTCCATTGTCATTACTATATATATGTGGAAAGACTTATAACTCATCTTCAGCAAATTATTAATTCTTTAGAGCAGAAATTTGGGAATTTTATTTAACCTGTCTTACCCAACGATGATACTCCTCTCCTGGTAATTAGGGTTGATCACCCCTCCCTATAAATTCGATTATGATTTCATATTGTTGAGAGCATATGTATTAAAACTACGATTCAGACCAATATTCATCTGTTACGCTCGAGTATTAAAATATCCTTACAACTCGTTATTGAATCGTGTGAGTTTCCGCGTCAATAGTATCTAATCGCTATACTAGGATAGACGAACGAATATTTTTAACTTCGCCTATTGACATAGAGAATAAAATTACACGGCTCAAGAATCATAGAACAAGTATGTTATAATAGTTAACGTACTCGTTATTCCCATAGGAATACTTCTGTTTTCACAAAATTCACATTGAACCTTTAGCTAAGAACCCGTGAGGGTTGTCCCGAATTTGGACTAAGTCCAGCAGAATCAAATTTGCGCTCCCGACGAATTTTTTTTTTTTTTAAACCAAGTTATAGCAAACATTACAATCATATCGAAATTATCTATTATATTTGACTAATTGCGAGATGGACTTAGTTCGAAATTTTTTCTTCAGAAATTAGACAATTTCGAAATTCAGTTATTTTCGAAAATAATTTTCGGAATAGATTTCGAACCAATCTTCGAATGGCCAGTTCGAAAATTCTTTCGAAAACTCTTTCGAAATTCTTTCGGAAATCATTTCGTTTCAAAATAAATCTCAAACTTGCAAAACTTGCGAAAATAAACTTCTCCATCTTACAAAAACTTATTCGAAAACCATCCTTTTGAAAATTTAGCATTAATGAAAATCATAATTTTAACATTTTCGAAATCATCCTAAATTACTCATTATTAGAATCCTTGGAAAGTCGACTTTTGTCAACTCTCACTGTAACTGTTCTTCGCTTTATGTTTCCCTAAAATCTCCACACCTTCATATTGTGAGAACTTATAGAATCCGAATGGACTTAGAATATTCACGAGCTTATAGACCAGATGTTTATGCTCGCTTACTAATCCTTAATTCACTAGTCTGATCCATTTGTTCTTGGACCAGTTCCGAAGGTACAACAATACCGAGTCATGTTTGTTCATAGACAATACTACCCAACTTGACTCGCCAACTATTTCCTATTTCCGCTAGTCATTTTCTTGTTACATCTACAATCATCCAAACATTAGGTACGTCATTATAATCACGTAATCACATCAAATATGAAACTTACAGGCAAGGCTGATTCCTCCAGACTTTTGAGCGGCCGTACATGGACTGTCTTCAGAACCTATTTCCTAAGCTCTTGATACCACACTGTCACACCCCACTTTTCCTATAACTATTTGGGCGGATTTTTCGCAACGTAAGCTGCGGAAGACCCGATTTAAAATATTCTTATTTATAATTTAATATATACACTCGCACACCTTTATTTTGCACACGTCTTATCTTACAATAATCTTAATCTCACACATTAAATATTTCGAACACAATAATAACACCCTCAGGTCGCATCCATGTACGCCAGCCCTCAAAGTACGTGGAGTCACCGCATCAGCCTGCCTTAGTCGTGACGTGTCTCAACGTCCGACTCGTTTGTACCTACAACCATAAAACGTGGAATGAGCTATAAAGCTCAGTAAGTGGAAATATGCATGATACACGTGTCGTAAAACGCAAAGGCATCCGCGCCAATGCTTACTAACACTCGTATTCTCGTATCATTCTCATTCTTTCCTCATTTCTCTCATTTTTCTCATTCTCTCAGGGCCCTTAGCTACTTACTACGCGCACCACCATATCATGAGCTCAAATCCTGTACGGATAAAATACGATAGTGGGCCCACACTGGCTAAGATAAACTAGGGTTTATCTCCAGTAGTATCATACACCAGGTCGCCCCTCTATCAAAACACTTTCTCCTGGCACTATAGTTATACTACGTGCCTTCCCATTCTATCAAATCACTTTCTTGGCACTATAGTTATACTATGTACCTTCCCATTACCTAGATAATTTAGGTAAACATATTCGACGGCTTTACCCCCGTCATGGTGTCATCGTAGAAGTAGCTATGATTCATTCGCGAGTCTACATCCATACTAATATCGTCAAACATATTTTGTTCTCAGACGATCATATACTGTGCATTCTCATACTGGTAACTCTCACATAGTACGTGTATGCACATGCTCATGCCATATAAATAATGCCATGCATACATACCATGCTCGCCTACAAGCGATAAATGCATGCACGTTCACAATCCAAACGTGCACATAATATACTATGATATGGTGTACCAACTGTTTTCCATGTCATAGAAAAATCATAAGTAATAGCTCACCCGCGATTTCATTATCGCCAATAAGCACCTCACGCAAAACAACCAACACAGGTTGCCATATAATCATATAATGTCACATAATTCACGTCACATAAAATCACCTTACGTAAAACAACCAACACAGGTTGCCATATAATCACGTAATTTCACATAATTCACGTCACGTAAAATCATACAACACAAATAATCACTTATTCCAATACAAACATGTAATTTATGTGTTGTAGTTGAGATTTCCACTTACTTGATATCCTTAGCTTATCGCACGGTTAAATCGCTAACCTTCAAACCCTAATTAGAGAACATATAACATTAGAGTTCATTAATTTAATTATAATTTCATGAAATTAGCTTAATTGAAAACCCTATTTTCGACTTATAATTTCGAAAACCCTAGAATTCCAAGTTTGAATTAAATTAAAAGTACCACTTTCAAATTTATAAAAATCTCGAGTTACATGATAATTTAATCCAACATAGTATAGTATAAAGCTTCGAACTTAAATGATATGAATCTCGACATTACCTCATCTAAGCAATTCGACATTCCTAATAGCTTATCTCGAGATCTCATGTCATAATTTATATATATCTATCGAAATTATAACTTCTCAAGACATGTCGACATTTAAAAATTCTAAAGACACATATCGACATTATTCAACCACTCGACATTATTCAAGCTCAAGACATGTCGACATTTACAAATTCTAAAGACACATATCGACATTATTCAACCACTCGACATTATTCTAGATCTTCTTAAAATTCACTTTCACAATTATATAAGAAAAATGTCGAGACACTTCACCTAAGACACATGTCGATATCCTCTTACAATATTCATAAAACTCGAAATACTCTCACAACAATATCAACATCAAACTAAGTCTCGACATTTTTAAAAACTCGAACAATCGATACCCCACAAAACAAAATGTCGATATCCCATGTAGCACTTTTATAAATGTCGAAACAACCTCACACAACATATCGACATTTTAATTTATTTCGACATCTTGTTTCCAAATTTCATCATGACCAATCTCGACATCTTATCAAAATTTCACATGTAACTTATCTCGACATTTTATTCGACATTCATAAAGATTTTCGAGACAACATCACACCACCATCTCGACATTTATATAAATCTCAATCTTTCAAAAATCATAAACACTATTTATTTCAAAACCCATATAAACTTTCGATCAAAACTAATTTCTCAGAACACTATAAACATCATATCAATTCTAAATGATGTTCTTCCTTTTAAAAAAATCAAAAACCCTAAAGAACATAAACTTACATGAATTCCATACTTAATAACTCTTAATTAACCAACACCTAACTAGAAATATAAAATTTCAACAATAAATCTTACCAATCCAAGTTGCGTTATGGTTCCAAGCTATGTTCTTCACTGCCTTCCTAAACGTTTTCTTATCTCCTAATAACCCTTTTCTTTCTATATTAATCTATCACCTTGAATTCAATAATAAGTAAATGACAAAGAACTTTTAACCTAATCTTATCTTTAATCACGCAAGAAGTTCTATTATATTTCTAAAGTGGTTTTCCTTCTTTGGACCTTATACTCATAGATGTCGACATTGTAAGTAAAATGTCGAGGTACATTATATAAAAATTTCAGTACCAATATACCTAAGACAAATCTCGACATTTTTCACTAATGATTTCGACATTTACACAATAGAAGTCTCGACATCATTCTTCATCATTCAAGGTTTCGACATTTATCAATTATACAATGAATCTCGACATTATTAAAGGAGTTTCAGTATAGATCTCGATATCACAATCTCGACATCTTTCCTTCAACATTAAAAAAAATCGATACAACCTATCGACATTTTTAAGTAAACTTTCATAAAACTCTCGACATTTTCTAAAGTGGATCTCGGCATTCTTAAATACAACCCATGCTTAAATTTCGAAGTTCTCCTAATTCATTTGTTTCGAAATTTATCCAAAAGAAACCCTAAATTTTCCAAAATTATACTATTTCGAAATTCTCTATTCCAAATTCCTCAACTCCATACCTAATTTCCAAATAATGTTAAATATCATGTAGGCACAAAATTAAATAAAGACTAATATAAAATCATATAAACACATAATATGCATGCAAATTTTTATATTGTATTTATGTTTGGGCCTTATTTTAAATAAGTCAACACGTAGCCCAAAGTTTTGTCCATCTATTACTTATTTTTTTTCGGACACTTATTTGATTAAGTTTCGAAAATAATTTGAAACTAATATAGCTTATACTTTCGCTCTTACTTTAATTCCCACTAACTCAGATATTTACCAAATTAATTACATTCCATCCCCATATTAAATTTACGGGTATTACAACGTGGGTTACGGCAAGGTGACCCAATTGCGCCTTACCTTTTTACAATTGTCATGGAGGTCTTTTACGGTATTCTTCAGTCCTATATATCCAGCTCTGTGGGTTCATCCGTGGCCCTTCTCTCATTTGCTTGATATTCTCCTTTTTAGCCATGCTGATGCTGCTTCGATGACCGTATTGCGTGATGCCCTTAGGCGCTTTGGCCGCATGTCTGGGCTTCAAGCCCAACCGGTCTAACAGTGAGATGTTTTTTATCAAAGCGGGCGGAGTCTCTTGCACCATTGCTCCAGTCGATCATGGGTTTCCATCTCGGCCATCTACCGGTTCGTTATTTGGGGCTGCCACTCATTCCTTCGAAACTCACGTTGCAAGACTGCCATATGCTGTTGACTGCGGTCGACAGACGCTTGGGCTCCTAGCTGAACCGATCGCTGTCCTATGCCGACGGTGTTCAGCTTATTCGTTCGGTCTTGTCTGCAGTTCACATCTACTGGTCTTGGGCTTTCTTTCTCCCCAGGGGCGGAGCTAAAAATTATTTGAGGGTGGGCACATAACATAAAAAAAATCTAAGAAATAGTAATGTAATATATAGCAAAATTACCTTACAAACTACGGTTTTTTGTTTCACGAGTCTTCGTATTATAAGAAAATCATAGTATGATAAGATCATTATCTTTTTTTTTTTCTTCCAAAAAACGACTTTTATAGCATGATAAGATCATTATCACATTAAGAAATATTTTCATATTTATATATAGATTAAACGCTTCAATACTGACATTTGTAGCTTATATTTTGTATGACATTTATAGCAAAAATTTTGTTACTTGTTTTGGACTAGTTTGATACTATTTTTCTTGATGTCTGATATGATAGAGATTATAGGTGAGTTGATCCAAAAAAAAAAGGTTATCCGAAAAGATTCCTTCCATTAAGAGAATTACTACAATTTATAAATAATAGAGAAATTGTCTATCAAATGAACGTTCATGTAATTATTAATACCTTTAAATGTGACTTGATTAATGTTATTTTTCAGTAAACGGAAATAAATTTCTTACCCTAATTAAGTAATTACATAAATAATATTAATAGAGTTCCCATTTCTTTTAGGTGGGCGCTCACTTTCACACACACGAATATATATCAAGTTATCAACATAAATACAATATTTTAATCAGCATAGCCACAACATGTGATATAGATATATATATACAGTAAATTTTTTTTTTTCAGGGTAGGCAAGTGCCTACCCTAGGCATGAAGTGGCTCCGCCCCTGTTTTCTCCCCAAGGGCATGATAAAGGAATAGTAGGCGAAGATGTGGCGCTTCTTGTGGGACTCTTCGGCGGCCAAAGTCGCGTGGGTTGATGTTTGTCGCCCTCGTGCTGAAGGAGGATTAGCCATTCGCTCGATCGAGACTGACAACCGGGCATTAATGCTTAAACAACTGTGGAGTATTTTAGAGCATGGCACTACGTCTATCTGGACAAATCAAACTTTGTTGTTCAGCATCTTGAACTAATTTAAATAAGTCGTATCTTGCTCAGACCATAAATAGAGCTGAGGTTTACGGAAAATTTGGGAAAACGTCAACGACTGCTAGCCTATTTGTCAAAAAAAAATAGAGCACGTTATAAAGAATTAATTGGAGAGTTGGATATTCGAGAGATCAAAACTCGGTAATTTGAAGCGTGATACATTATTTGAGCTTGGTCATTTAAATTCGGATGAACTTCTTTTTACTTTTTCAGAAATGCATGGAATAATGACTCGAAAAAACTTATGATTGCACCAACTACAAGAAAAACCTCATGATAGTGAATATGGGCCCTCACCACCCATCAATGGCTTTATGACACGCATCTTCGACACAAATCCCTTTGGATGGTTAGTATTTCCGCTACAACCTCATGGAGTTGGCGTAAGCTCTTAAAGTTGCGGTCTCTTTTACGATCTCTTACTTGATTCAAGATTGGCGATGGAGCTTCGATCTGGCTTTGGTTTGATCCTTGGATGACGGCTGCCCCCCTCATTGAGCGTTTTCCCCCGGGGCCCCTTGCTCTGGGGTTGCCCTCGGATTCTATGCTTGCCATGGTGATCTCTCATGTTGGTTTGGAGTTGGCCTTCTCCTTTTCGGTCGACTTCGGAGTTCCCTTACTTTCGGCCCCTCTCTCCCACCATGCAACCCACTTTCCCGCGACACCATCATCTGGACCGTTCGAGCGACGACCCAGCTTAAGCTAGGGATGCACTACGTCCTCACCATGATCGTGTTGTATGGGTTGCGCCCTCTTTGGTGGCTCTTTGCACATTCCTCGTCATGAGTTCATCCTTTGGCTGACCATACACGATCGGCTCTCCACCAGAGATAAGGCTTGGGTGGCTCATCGAGCTGACTCCACCAGAGATAAGGCTTTGGGCGACTCTGCGATTTCGGCGCTGACTTAGTCTGTGAACCATCTTTTTTTTTTACTGTCCATTTTCGAAACGCTGTTTCCTCCTCCTTCGACGGAAGACCCGTTGGAGTTGGCCGTTTTCGTGAATGGCATCGTGGTATTTCTTGGGCATCTATTCGATGGTGTGGGAGCCACCTTTCCAACTGGCGTCGCGACACCCGCTGGCCTCACTGTTTATCATATCTGGTTGGAACGGAATCGGCGATGGCGGGATAATCGGTTTGGCACACCTGAGCGGTTGGCTGAAGAGGTGGTTCGCCTTGCTTGCCTACGCCTATCGACTATACATCCACGATTCGCTTTTCAGCTTTACGTAGAGTTTGACGTATAACTTGGTGATTTCTTTCATTGTCTTTGTGCTTTAGCATTTGGACGCTTTTATTATTATTATTATTATAGAGAACATTCCAAAAAAAATTTAAATACAAGTAATATTATGGAAGTGGAGACTTTCTATTGCCTATAGTTATTTTTTTACTTATACATTGTATTATGTGGACAAAATATATTAGGACAATCACGTTAATTAGAAGTTAATCAGATCTCTATTAATAACCACACGCGCCGACACATATGAGAAAGCGTTGGTAACAAGCATAAATCGCACTTTCATCATTGGCAAGCAACTTTCATTCCCTTGGTAAATGCAAACTGTGGTAATAATAAATAAATAAATATTCAACGCTGATCTCGTCGGCTTTGTACAGTGTTCTACGAGTGAAAAAAACGAAGGAGAAGAATCCGATTAGAGCTACATGGATAATCATCCTATTTCATGTCGGGTTTGGCCCTTGCCGTCTCTTTGATGCTGATAGTTTCATGTGCGGACTCGTTCTATCTGCCCGGCGTTGCGCCGATTGATTTCGCAAGGGTATGCATTTTTCTCGCCCGACATTCCGTTTTTTAGCCTGTTGAGCTGAGTTTTTCGGTTTTGATCTGGAATAGTGCGTTAAGGAATGGCGTTTCGGTTTTATGCTTATTTTGGTTCGGAATTTAGCTCGATTAGTGATTGTTTTGGGATCTAGGGTTTATTCGGCGTGTGTATGTTGTGATTGGCTGAAAGTGGTCCGATCTAGGGTTTTGGCTTGTTCTGTTTGGGCTTATTTTTATATCAGCTTTTGTTTGCTGAATAAGGTTGTGGCATCGTTGCGTTTTATGCAATGGTGATGCTTGTCGTGGTGTCGAATACCGGGTCATTGTTAGTCCCATTGATGGAGGTATAACTGTACGTGTATTTTTTGTTTCTATTTTTTTTTTGTTTTGCTTATTAGTTGCTATTGGTTGCCGTTCTGAACTTAAAAAACATGCGGACGAGGTTAAGGCAGTATTGCGACTTTTCTGGGGTGGTGTAATGCTTGTCGTTTGACTGCATAGGTTTTTTGTTAGGGATGTGAGTAGTAATTTATTGTCGTGGTCAGATCCTTTATGGGTTTCGAATCTTTTGACATTGATATTACATATCTCATAGGTTCAAGGTCTATGGCATGTTATCTTATATTTTTGCCCCTATTATACAGCGTGATGAACTTCCAGTCAAAGTGAACAAGCTGTCTTCTACAAAAACTCAACTTCCTTATGACTTCTATTACTTGAGATACTGCAAGCCGAAAAAATAAGGAATGTTGGCGAAAACTTGGGGAGGTCCTTCGTGGTGACCGGATTGAGAATTCGGTTTATACAGTAAGCATTTATGACTAGTTCGTTAACTATGTGTCAGCTTAGACTTCGTTCATTCAAATAAATGTCATATTTTTTTTAATGATTTTGGTGATTTATTTCAGTTTCACATGAGGGATGAGATGCCTTGCAAAGTTGCTTGCAAAGTCACTCTTATGCTGAAGATGCGAAGATTTTAAGGAGAAAATTGATGATGAATACAGAGTCAATATGTAAGTGCTGATGTTAGTTTCACCTACTTTTTTCCGTGACTTCGGGTTTTGAATTGTAATTGTTTCTCCTCCTTTTTTTCCTCTGTTCGTTGTATAAGCTCTGTTATAAGATTTACTCGGATCTAAAGTATGAAACTGCAAATAGGATTCTGGATAATCTGCCTGTAGCTGTATTGAGGCAAAGACGGGATGGGAATCCATCGACAACTTATGAGCATGGTTTTCGTGTTGGGTTCAAGGGAATTATGCTGGGGTTGGTTGTTGTCATTTCTTGCTTTTCCATTGGATTTCGTGGGAATAGGTTTAATGCATGTATAATATTTTTATGCAGAGTAAGAAGAAAAATATTTCATCAATAACCACTTGGGCTTCAGAGTTATGTTCCATAGAGATCCTGAAACTGATACTGCTCGAATTGTTGGATTTGAAGTTACTCCAACCAGGTTTGTCTTTGCATGTAAACCGTATGGTAAATGTTCGTCAGTAACTTACTTTTGATGGAAACAGTAGCAACATTTCCTTAACTTTTGATATCTGAGTAAGTGATAAATTATCGCCAGTTGGGAGGGGGAGGGGGAGCGGGCGAACTTACCCTGAATTTTGACTTTATTTAAATATTTTTTGTAGCATCAAACATGAGTACAAGGAGTGGGATGACAAGAACCCTAAGGTGACAACATGCAACCAAAATACCAAAAATATGATTCAGGGAGTACTGTCCCTCAGGAGGTAGATACAGGAAAAGACATTGTGTTCTCCTATGATGTTACCTTCAAGGTATTATCACTGGACTTTGTTATGATTACCACTGCCTGAATCTTCTGTCGAGGAAAAAAACGTTTGTGCTCTTATGTCTGTTTTAGGAGAGCAATATCAAGTGGGCATCACGATGGGATACCTATCTCCTCATGAATGACGATCAAATCCACTGGTTTTCCATTATCAACTCTCTGATGATCGTTCTCTTCCTCTCTGGGATGGTTGCTATGATAATGATGAGAACCTTATACAGAGACATTGCAAACTACAATCAACTTGAAACCCAAGACGAAGCACAGGAAGAAACAGGGTGGAAACTTGTCCATGGAGATGTTTTCAGGGCGCCAATAAATTTCGGGTTACTATGCGTTTATTTGGGAACTGGGGTTCAGATCTTCGGAATGACACTAGTTACAATGATCTTTGCCTTACTCGGTTTCCTTCCCCATCAAACCGCGGTGGACTCATGACTGCTATGGTTCTGTTATGGGTTTTCATGGGATTATTCGCAGGTTACTCATCAGCTCGTCTTTATAAATGTTCAAGGGCACCGAATGGAAGAAAAACACCTTGAAGACTGCTTTCATGTTCCCTGGCATCCTCTTCTCAGTCTTCTTCGTCCTAAATGCTCTCATCTGGGAAGAAAAATCGTCTGGCGCTGTACCCTTTGGGACAATGTTTGCCCTCGTTTGCTTATGGTTCGGCATATCAGTGCCACTTGTTTTCGTCGGTAGCTACTTGGGTTTCAAAAAAACAGCCATCGAAGATCCCGTGAAGACCAATAAGATCCCAAGACAAATACCCGAGCAAGCTTGGTACATGAAGCCAATATTCTCCATACTCATTGGAGGCATTCTACCGTTTGGAGCTGTTTTCATCGAACTCTTCTTCATTCTCACCTCAATCTGGCTAAACCAATTCTATTACATCTTCGGTTTCCTCTTCATAGTCTTTCTGATACTGCTAATCACTTGCGCAGAAATCACCATCGTTCTGTGCTATTTCCAGCTTTGCAGCGAAGACTATCATTGGTGGTGGAGGGCTTACTTAACTTCTGGCTCCTCGGCTCTGTACCTTTTCCTCTACTCCATCTTTTTACTTCTTCACAAAGTTGGAAATCACTAAGCTTGTCTCGGGAATTTTGTACTTTGGGTATATGTTGATTGCCTCGTACGCCTTCTTTGTGCTGACTGGGACTATCGGGTTCTACGCTTGCTTTTGGTTCGTTAGGAAGATCTATTCCTCCGTGAAGATCGATTGAAGAATCTTTGATCTCTGACGAGTATGAAGCTAAGTGAGGTAAGCTATATAAACTCTTGCAAAAGTTTTCTGCTTTTATCCCTTTTTTTTTCTTCAGTCGTCTTCTTGTTTGTGTGTATCTTAACTGTTTGTGGAGGATCAACTTGGATCAACTTAATTTCGCTGGAATGTGAAATTTCGGTTTAAATTGCGTATTTGAGTCGATATTTGTGGTTTTTTGGTAGAATCTTTGCATGAATATAGCTTATTTTACACCGTCGATGGCTGTCTAAGTCTATGTTAATATCGTGGGATGAATTGCTGGAGAAAAAAAGGGGAAAGGAAACAATCATGCAAACATTGATTTAATCCAATGAAGTTTGCTCTTAATCCAACGCAAGTCAAATAAGGCCCAATCATAGAATATAAAGTTGGGTCGTATCGTATAGATAACGTGATATTTCAATATCCTTTCAGAAAGTTGATAAGAATCCTTATATATGCATGCTTCTTTTTTTCTCTCTCCAAGTTTTTAGTTACAATAGTACCTATTCTTTAGGTTAATTTACGACTATTGACTTAAATAAGATACAACTACGATGGCTTAGCTTTCAAGACTCAAGACAGCTCAATAGGTGCAAATAGTTCAAACTCAAGCAACTTTATATATTCGAACCATTGTTTAAACCTATCTTTTAACGAATAATAAAAGTGACTTTAACAGGTACGACTAAGCTTCATCACATGCCACTTAAGATCTGCCTAAATATTGGATAACCCAACAACATTGATTGGAGATATTAAAAAAAATTAGATATGATCACATTTTTTCTTGTCAAAAAAACGATAAAGCGATATTATGTTAATTCTTGGATTCTTTTTAGTTTCGGCCTTCGATTTTGGGTAAGTTACAACAACATTATATTTTTTTCCTCAAAGTTATATTATCTATACTCTTATATTAATGGTGAGGGTGAGTTAAAACTGTTTTTTTTTATGTATCTATTAACCAATTATAATTTGACAAGTGTTATGTCTTTTATTTAAAAATAAATAATCAACTAAATCAAACATAACCAACCAACCACCCACTAACATTTGTCCTTCTATTTTTAGTATTATTTTTTCATAATTAAATATACATAATATTATATATAGCACACGCGTATACGTGTGCAAAACTAGTAGTTATGGTTCTATAGAGTCCATGACTTACCGGGCTTTTATTGGGCCTGAATTATGGTAACGTGAAAATTGCCAAAGGCCCAATATGAAAGTGGGGAAGTGAAGATCTTTCTAGAAGCAGCGGCAGCTGCCTACTATACGAGACAGTTCGTAGACCAAGCATTTTCTATTGATTTGATTTACAAATTCCTTTTGTTACTTTATTGATTACTTGTATCGTCTTCGTCAAGATTTTGCCGCAGTAGCGCCCTCAATTCATTCACTCAGCTGATACCTGTTGGGGTAGTGCTTGGCGGCGCGCTCGATCTGCTATCAGGTACAGTAAGTCTTCGTACGGCCGTTGTTATTTCGTCGTCTTGGCTAGCCTCAATGTTTTGTTTCCTGGGTGAATTTTGGATGTCGTGGGAGTATTGGATCGTTCAGCTTTTGCTTTTTTAATTTAGTTGAGATGCGCAGCTGTGTCTTGTTTAATCTTATATTGGGGTCCTTATGTCTGGATCTTTGGGTTTAAGGTGTGTATGGCTGGGGCACGTATGTGAGATTTAGGGTACTCAGATTTATGGGTTTTGTGATTTGCGAATCATCGTCATTTTTTGAGCGAGCTGAGGGCAATCAAATGGTATCACTTTCTACGGGGATGGCAGTTGTGTATTTGTAGTAATATCACCGATTTGTCTTGATGCACGTGATTTGGATGATGGGTGCTTGTTTATCCACTTGATTGTTGTTAGTAACTCTGCTATATGTTTCTTTTCTATTGTTCACTGCTATACAGTCTTACTTCTACCTTTTCACCTTTATACAGACTCACAAAGCAAGCATGAGCGTGGTTGGTTTCGATTTTGGGAATGAGAGTGGCGTGGTTGCTGTTGCACGGCAACGAGGGATTGATGTCGTCCTTAATGACGAATCTAAGCGTGAAACACCTACAATTGTATGCTTTGGTGACAAACAGCGCTTCCTTGGGACTGCTGGGGCTTCTTCAAGTATGATGAATCCTAAGAATACGATATCTCAGGTGAAAAGACTAATTGGGCGACAATTTTCCGATCCCGAGCTTCAACGTGACATCAAGTCGTTTCCCTTTTCGGTGACTGAAGGGCCCGATGGTTTTCCATTAATTCATGCTCAGTATCTTGGAGAGGCGAGGACTTTCACGCCGACCCAAATTTTAGGGATGATTCTGTCTAATTTGAAGAGCATCGCTGAAAAGAACTTGAATGCTGCTGTGGTGGATTGTTGTATTGGAATTCCTGTATATTTCACCGACCTTCAGAGAAGAGCTGTCGTGGATGCTGCCACAATTGCTGGTCTACACCCTCTTCGTCTCTTTCACGAGACTACTTCTACTGCGTTAGCCTATGGTATTTACAAAACCGACTTGCCCGAGAATGAGGCTTTGAATGTTGCATTTATCGATGTTGGGCATTCGAGCATGCAAGTGTGTATTGCTGCTTTCAAGAAGGGCCAGCTGAAGATATTGGCCCATTCTTTCGATCGATCCCTGGGAGGAAGAGATTTCGATGAAGTTCTTTTCCAGCACTTTGCTTCCAAGTTCAAGGTGGAGTACAAAATAGATGTATACCAAAATGCTAGGGCTTGCCTGAGGCTTCGTGCTGCTTGTGAGAAACTGAAAAAGGTTCTTAGTGCGAATCCTGAGGCGCCACTCAACATTGAGTGCTTGATGGATGAGAAGGATGTCAGAGGCTTTATTAAGAGAGAAGAATTTGAGCAGATCAGTGTCCCGATTTTGAACGCGTGAAAAAGCCATTAGAGAAAGCGCTTTCTGAAGCTGGACTGACCATTGAGAACATACATTCGGTAGAAGTTGTTGGTTCTGGATCCCGAGTTCCTGCCATTATTAAGATTCTAACCGAGTTCTTTGGAAAGGAGCCTAGGCGGACAATGAATGCCAGTGAATGTGTTGCCAAAGGTTGTGCTTTACAGTGTGCTATACTCAGTCCCACCTTCAAAGTGCGTGATTTTCAGGTAATGAATGATGCCTCATTCTTGATGATATTGGTAATTTATTGTTTTGTGGCTCACCGTGTCATGTTTTCGTAGGATGATTTCGCTGCGCTACAGAACATATGTCATTACTCATTATTGGGGTTCAGTCTTTGGATGTTTGGATATCTTCCGATAAAATTGATTACATTCTAAATTTAACTCTTCAGTTTGGATGGTAGAGTCACCCAAGTGTTTTAAGTGATTTATTGTCGTTTTGTCTCTCTGTGGGACAACGGGAGGTGGGTATCTATGGTTAATATTTCTTTAGTAAATATTGAATGATATTTATTTTGCAGGTTACAGAGAGTTTCCCCTTCCCAATTGCTTTGTCATGGAAGGGTAACACATCGGATGCTCAAAATGGAGCAGCTGATCATCAACAAAGCACTGTGGTATTCCCCAAGGGCAATCCTATACCTAGTGTGAAGGCTTTGACTTTCTACAGATCTGGCACCTTTGCAGTAGATGTTCAGTATGCTGATGTCAGTGAGTTGCAGGCACCTTCAAGGATTAGCACTTACACGGTACTGCTGCTATGAATTTAACACACTGTATTTTATCCTTCAGCTTGTAACATGTCTCTATTTGTACGACTACAGATTGGACCTTTCCAATCAGCTAAGGGTGAAAAGGTGAAATTAAAGTTGAAAGCGCGATTAAATCTTCACGGAATCGTCTCGGTTGAGTCAGCTACGGTGAGCTTTTGAGATATTTTTTCCTCAACTTCCCTTCTCTTGCATACTTTTGTGGTTGGATGGCGGCACCATATATTTGTGCAGCTTTAGTTACAAGGATTTAGTTTTCGCGTATCTCCATTTGACTTTCAGAGAATTGTAGGTTTATTAAGATAATGTTTATGGTTGTGATTTGGCTGTGCTCCCAGGCTGCAGACTTCATTGCTAGTCCTTGTCTTAGCATGCATTGCTACATATAAGATCATGTCTTCCCTTTCTCTTATATCTTCTAAACTTTCCCTGAATGAACACAAAACAGCTACTGGAAGAAGAGGAAACAGAAGTTCCAGTTGTGAAAGAATCAGCTAAGGAAACGGACAAAATGGAAACTGATGAAGTCCCGATCGAGACTGGTCCCCCAAGCAGCAATGAAACTGATGTGAACATGCAAGATGCCAAAAGTGATGGTCCTACTCCTGAAAATGGTGCACCAGCATCGGATAAGCCAGCCGAAGCTGAAGCTCCAAAGAAAAAAGTTAAGAAAACGCTGGTGCCTGTATCTGAGAACATCTATGGAGGTTTGGGCACTGTAGATTTGCAGAAAGCTGTAGAGAAGGAATATGAGATGGCTCTTCAGGATCGTGTTATGGAAGAAACAAAAGACAAGAAGAATGCGGTCGAGGCATATGTTTACTACATGAGAAACAAGGTACTGAAGGTTGCATTGGTTGTAAAATTTATCTGAAGAAGGTCCTTAACTTTTCTTTTTGATTGATTGCAGCTAAATGGTCAGTATCAAGATTTTGTGGTGGATTCAGATAGAGAGCAGTTCATCTCTAGACTCCAAGAAGTTGAGGATTGGTTGTATGAAGATGGAGAGGATGAAACCAAGGGGGTTTATGTTGCTAAACTAGAGGAGCTCAAGAAGGTATCGGTGCCTCTTCTCTATACACATATATAGACTTATGAAGCACGTTGCACATATTTACCTGCTACCGTGTAACAGTTCTTTTTTTCATATAAGGTTATTGAAAGTTGATATACTGTAGGTAGGTGATCCCATAGAAGAGCGGTATAAGGAGCATTCAGAGAGGGGATCTGTGGTCGACCAACTTGTTTATTGCATCAACAGTTACAGAGAAGCAGCAATGTCGAGCGACCCCAAGTTTGATCATATTGATATGGCTGACAAGCAAAAGGTACATCACTTCTTTCCCCTCATTTCTTCCCTCTCTCTCTCTGTGTGTGTGCGTGACTTATGTATATTTCGTTCAGGTACTGAATGAATGTGTGGGAGCTGAAGCTTGGTTAAGAGAGAAAAGGCAGCAGCAGGAAACACTACAAAACATGTGCCTCCCGTTCTTTTGTCTGCTGATGTGAGGAAAAAGACCGAAGCTCTCGACAGGTATTCAGGAATACGTCCATTGATTGCCAACCACTTGCTTTAAGTTTTGTCCTTCACCACGAAATTCTTGCATATTTACCTTCACTGAAACACCATCTATTCTGAATGAGTGGTCTTTTCTAAATCTTGCACGGATCTGTGATCTACTTTAATCTTGCACAGAGTTATTGCAACATCAATTCGGATAGTTATTATCAGTTTCAACGTGATTCTTTATTGCACACGAATTGATGGGATAGAATATAACGTTACTTTTCCTTCGATGTAGTCGCCATGTCATCTCTTCTCATGTATGTTAATGTCTAAGGTTGCAATAAATGCTCTTTCTTCGCAGGTTCTGTAGGCCAATCACGACGAAGGCGAAACCAGCAAAGCCATCGAGCCCCGAACGGGCCCCACCACAACCGCAGGGATCGGAAGTCCTCATTCAGACAACAAAAACACAGACGCTGATGGGACAGAAGCTTCTTCAGTAGGAGACGAAATTTCACCAGAGCCCATGGAATTCGATAAGCCCGAGAACGCACATTCGGGCTGAGACGGTACTAATTTGGTTTTCAAACGGTCTGTTGAACCTTAAAAAATTGCTCGGTTTTTCTTCGTGGTACCATTATTAGATTTTGGACTTGAGAGTTTGCATCTCTATTTATGGATTCTAAGGGACTGAAAATGCTCAGCAGCGAAGGCTTGTTTGTTTTTACTTGATTGCTTTGCTTGTCTTGTCTTGTGAACGCCACATTGAGGCTATGACGTTATCATATTATTCGTACATTTTTGCTTTTCATGTCTCATTCTTACGATGGTCCATAGTCCGTACTCTTGATGGGAGCTTTCTTTCCCTATCGAATTCGGCCAAAGCCCATTAGATTTTGTTTAATTGAAGCTACCGTTCTTTTAAAAAGAAGAAAAAAGACACTGAAGCTACAAGATTTCAGACTAGAGATTCTTATTCTTTGCCTTTAAAACTTGGTTACATATATATGATATAATGATACATATATATGTGTATATATATATATATCACGGTGGTTGCTCACGGTATATCACGGTGGTTGCTCACGGTAGGTGGGCACCGTAACAAATCTATATATATATATGTGTGAAGCAGGGACTAATTTTTAATTTTTTCTGCATTGATCTTGACATTGAATTCTTGAACTTTCATTTGATAATTTGATTTACCCGTACCTCCACAACAGAGAGCACATTCTCTTGCACAATCCACAATCGCTTTGTGACATGTTCTCAAGCACATATTCGGACAGCTTTCGTCCTTTGGCTGTTCATTATTACCATTACTATCAAATCCTAATGCTGTTGTAATGCAGCAGCATTCAAGCACGATACCATAACCATACTCACTATAATCAGCCTTATTGAATTCCCCATTCTTTTTCTTATGATTGTAAAACATAGATGAAATTAACAAATTCAATATCTTGCAGTATATATATACCTACATGTATATCGTCTGAAATATGGAGCTGCTAAATCTATTTATTTCTGTTGTCCATTTATGTAGTGATGTCAAGAATAGGATAATACTAGAGGATTAATTGGACAATCAGTGTACATTTATCACAAGTAGGGGTGGTCGGTATGGTATACTGTACCAAAACTGTGATAACCGTACACCGTACCGAAATTTCGGTATCGAAAAAAATTTCGGTATACCTTAAATTATGGTATCATACCGAAATTTCGGTATGGTATCGGTACCTTCTATACATTCACAACGGAGGGTTTTTGTTATAAGTTATAACAAGCTATTTTATTTGTAATCGAGAATTGTTTTGTCCGTCCCACTCCCGACTAAGTTCATTCTGTGTTATGTCAACAATGAGATGATCGACTTTCAAGTTCACCAATTCTTCTTACATGTGTGGATACTGTATAGTCGATGCCTCTAGGAAAAATTAGATGACCAAGTTATTTGTATGGTATATTCCGCTTGAATTGTTTGACTATATTGTATACTATAAAATATTACCAAGTTAAGGTTTTTTAAGTACTCGCACTTGGATATATTCTAGTGAAATTAAGAGCCTAGCGAATGTTCGTTTTTATTGCCCTTGTGGATCTTTTCCTCCCACTTGGGAGTGTTTGTTTCCCTTGTGGGATTGTGTGGTGCTCCTACGTGAGCCTTTGTTCTCGCGAGCAGTTCGGTCAAAACTCGGTTCGAGTTAGATTTGGACCGAACTCAAGCCGGCTCGATGATTATCGGGCCGAGCTCGAGCTGAATTTATATGGGCTCGATACCTCATCGAGCTTATCGGCCCATATTTTATTATTATTATTATTATTATTATTATTATTATATCATATGACTAAAAAGACTAAAATACCCAAGAAAAAACCCTAAACAATGTGATTTTGATATTACATTTTTTCACCGCAAAGCCTACAGCCGCACTCCATCTTCTTTCAACAACTCTCGCTTTATCTCATGGCCAGTCAAACAGTACTAATCCGATGGACTTGCTCTTAGCGTTGCTCCGTCGGTCTCGACGGCGTCCACTAAAAGTCCAGAGCTTTGGAATGTCTGTATAAGTGTCGGCTGTAAGCATAAGTGGATTTCTGTTTTTTTTTTTTTTTTTTTCATCTCGGGGGCCGTTATTGCTGTGCCCAACTGAAAATGTGATTCATGATGGTCTTGTTACCATCATCCTTTTTTTTTTCTTCTGTTTCTCTTGCCTTTTATCACATTTAGGGTATTTTCATTGTCTCAGGTTGATCTGCTTATTTCATTTTGCTTGGAGTTGAAGTTTTCGTCAGTTGTACTAGTTGGACATGATGAATGATGGAGGGCTGCTTGTCTTGAAGACTGCCATTCGTCCGCAAATTCCTTCAACGTGAGTAATTGTTTGCTGCACTTTTCACTATTTACGGAGTGAGCAATATTGGTGCATATTTTGAAACAATCTCATGGACATTTGTTATTGGTTTGAGAACTTATCCCATCTGTTATGGTATATCCTGCAGCTAGGTATAAAAGGGGTCGTATTGCTGAATTTAAGCTTGACGAGGGAATTAGTTCCTGCCTTTGCCAGGCTACTGTTACGGACTTCGCTAGGAAAAAAGAACTTGGTTCGTCCTCTTCTTCGAACAGAAATAACGCAGGTGGTGAATAGGCGTGCTTGGTATGATGCAACCAAATTGACCAATGAAGTCTTGAACCAATAAAGGTATAAAAAGTTGCTCGCTTTACCTTCTTAAGTTATATTATACGTCAGTCTCTCACACCTCGTTCAACCATCAAGTTTTAAACATGCGGCATGGGGTGGATCAGCTAATTCTAATATGTCTAAATCCGTATTACTGTGAAGAAAAATAAAACCCCGCTTTCGACACCAAAGTATTAGATCATTTTGACCTGACTGTCAGTATTCTGTGCATTTCGTAGTTAAATTTTTGCACCTTATGTTACCGCTGGCCCTATTGCATATAGAAGGGTGGGACGAGTCACTCCACGAAATCGGTGAACTCTCGAACGAGAGACAGTCCTATCGCCCGAGAAGGCAACATTGTTGCTGAAAACTGTTCAGACATTGCCCGTGCTACTCATCGCGGGGGCTGAAGATGCCCTCGTCCCTCTAGTTTCTGTGCGGACAGATGGCTTCTAAACTTGTAAATCTGTAAGTTCTCTATATGCTTCTTTCTCCCTTAGTATACGTACAGTTAGCATACAGCTGAAATCAATCGATCATCATCACATTATGCATCGCTACGACGAATCACATCTTTTTCTTTTTTTCCTCGCCTCTCAGAATCTGCTGCAGAGAATGGTTGCTATTCTTTAATTTGTATATTTTCTTGGTGAATCTAGAGAAAAATAGGTGCTATTTTTGTTTCGATTGTCAGATCTCTCGTGATAACATGTATGTTGGTTTAAGGTTGTATGGGTTTTTAATGTGGTTTGCCAACGTCTTAGCGTATGCGATTACTTGTGCCATTTGATAGTTTTGGGGATCGCTGTGCAAGTTATAATTTGGTGGGCAGATGCTGAATCTGAATGCGATCATATTTTAACATACTTAATGAAACATTCTTGAGATAAGAATAATCGCAATTGGATTTTGGAATTAGTTGGCATCGGATCAGTGAAATGTCGTATGGATCACCAATATTTGTAAAGTGGCGTGAGTTTTACTTCTTTTGACTATTTACTTTGTTGATTCTCTCTGTTTCTTAATGTGGATTCGTGCTGTTCTTGCTCATATGGTTGCTGATTAGCAGAATGTGTGACATCAGATTTTCACTTAAAACTCTTATGTTGAGACGTTGTTATAGAATGCAAACTGATTATGTTTTTGTTTGCTTTGTTTTTGTGAATGATTGGACTGACTACAGTTGTGTTTCTCTCCTCGGTTGTCTTTGCTATGGGACACATTGTGTGGTGGCCTATCGTACGAGTTGCAAAGCTAGGAGGAAACTCACGTGACCTAGAAGCTGTAAGTTAATCTATGTCTTCAGTCTCTAACTATCTGCTTGGATTCTCATCATTCTCATGTGATCATTTGTTTGGCTTTTTTAATTAAATAATGTGGAAAAAAACTAATATTTAATGAAATAGGGTTGTGTTTGGAAGATTTAACAAAATATGGTAGTTCGCTGTTAACACACGCGACGTCGCATCCATTGGGAGCGATATCGCACCCATTAGACGCGAAGACCCCTTTTTTATTATTGTAACTTATTTTATATTCATTAATTATATAATTCACCAAATTATAAAATCATCGTTAGTTTTACATAATAAAAATTCATAACAATATCTAATTTATTGTTTGTTTCACGACGATTACATCTTTTTTCGTTATTTATATTTTTTTTAGTTTTAAAATTAAAAATAATTAAATTGCAACTTTTGTTATTTTCTTTATTTAAGTCGCCCCATTGGGTTGATCATCACTTTTTTATTTTTATTTTTTTATTTTAACTTGTTTTATATTTGTTACTTATATAATCCATCAAATCATAAAATATCCGTATTTCATGTGATTTATATAAAAAAAATTCAATAAACGCATCCAATTTTTTCAGGACGATTAAAATGATATGCATATCTATATTTTTTCGATAATCGAAAATATATTTTTCTCTTATTTTATAAATTAGTATTTTTTAATCATCGTGAAAATGAAAATAATTAGGAGCGACGTCGCGTGTATTAGCCGCGAACTATCCTATTTTGTTAAAGTTTTAAAAAATGACCCTATTTCATTAAATATTAGTTTTTTCACATTAAATAATTAAAAAAACCCATTCGTTTCTTGGAGGAAATAGTCATATTAGATAAATTTAGTCAATTAACCTCTCATTGTCTATCCTTCAACTCAGGAATATTATATTCCTATCCCTACTGTTTTTAACAGGTAATTTTCTTTTCATCAAGTTCATGTTTGAAATGTTAAATTACACATATGGATACCTAATACCACACCATGGCTCTGATACCAAACGAGAAACCAAGATCTTAAAACAAATTATTAAATAAACCATAGAATAAAACGTTTAAATAAAACATTTAGTACATAAACAGAAATTTTTGTGATCAATTAAATCAAACCAACCAATACAAGGATCATTTTACACAATAAATCTCGATAAAAATTAATTCAATCGGTAATAGCCAAGAGCCCTAAAACGCCTCCTTTGGCAAACACGGGCAAATCCAAGAGCTGATAAACAGAATTAATCTTTATCGAATTATATCATAACCTCCATTTTAGATTTGATTCTTTTGATCTAACGTTTTATTTTTTTAGACATATATTAATATATAAATATATATATATATATTTATTTATATATATTTATTCAAATCCATGGTTTGGGTACTAACTACAAGCTTATCATAGTGTAATTTAACAATTTAATTTAGCCTTCCATTAAGGTTATGATGAAAATAGAGGTGTATAAATAAACAAAATGAAAAACTTGGAAATTCCTGACGAAGGATGCTCAAAGAGCTTTTGTTCTTATTAATCACACAAATATTTTACAGTACAGGAGAAGAGAAGAAGAGAGAGAGAGAGAGAGAGAGAGAGAGAGTACAGTCCAAACCGAACACACCCACAACGTTCAAAGCATCCTCATCTAAAAGTTAAGTACAATAACTGAGAGGGCCAAGAATTTATTCGCCGTTGTTCCAACTTTATTCATTGTCTTGTTTTCTTGTCAACTTTATTAAAGTCTTGCCTGCCATTATTGCTTGCTTCATAATTCTCTCCACTACTTTTTGGACTTAGCTTCAACTTTCTTCAATACATCGTTTATGATATTATCAAAAGCATCTTCTATTAAGAGTTCATCCGTCTCTTCTGGATCTTGTCATTCGCCTGCCTGGCAAAAGTCCTCATCTTTTGACGAATTCGTCATTGACAAGTCTGTTGAGACTTCAACTCCTAAATGATTTGCGATATCCTTCTTCCTTACTTCGAAGTAGGCATTGACTATTTCATCTTTCTTCATTTTTTCCTTTTGAATATGGAGTCTTTTTTTATATAATCTTTGTGATTCCACAGCTCCAATCTTTGTTTAGTTGTGCTCGACATTATAGTCGATGCTTCCACTGCTTTACTTCCTGAAAAATTTAGATGGGATACATAATCTATATAACTAACAATCAGGTCAGTGCGTATAGATGGATTTCGAACATTAAACTTAAAGTAATACTTAAATAACAAAACTTGCCTCAAACTGACTTGCATATTGGACCCGTCTATTGTTTCTAATGACCTAGAACTGCTACCGCTAATAAGGTGACGACTCTTCAATAAGTCTAAGAAATTTCAATGGAGCCGGATCTAGAGCAACCACGATATCGTACGCTAATGCATAAGGAGAACTATGACTTTTCAGCTTATCTTGACGGACACATTTTTTATTTTAAGTCGTAACGGGCGACTATCCTTCATCCACAAGATTTCATTCTTGTCGTCCAAACATTTGCAACTCAGAGGCTCAATGAAATTTATTCCCTTCAAGTCGGAGAGATCCTCAAAGACTTCTTTGAATCTCTCAATTCGATGCAACGTTTCACTTGTAAAAACATCACTGACAATATCATTGGTAGGTTTCGGATAAACTAAAATACTCTCCTTGCCAATGCATGAGTGTCCATCCTTCTATCATATAAAAAAAGGATCAACAATAAGAAAATCAATCGTAATCTTTTTATTTAATATCGATGAGTTATATACTTTAGATAAATAGATGGGGAAAATCAAGATTATTATATAGTAATCGAAACAAAATACCATGAATAGAATGGTAAAAAAACCTGCAAACGCTCTATAGTAGCCAAAATTTTGAATAGTTCAATATTCATTCGAGCATGCTCCAAAGACCTGAACTCATTAAAAAGTTAATAAATCTAAAGAATCCACATGTTAAATTCAAAAAGGATATGCCTATTGAAAGAAATGATACTTTCTTTTACCTTCTGTGAGGTGCTCCAAGTCTAAAAAATTTCCTTGCCTGAGACAACAATGTATGTAGACAATTATATCATGTACTTTCAGAGTGTGGATGAAACCATCTTAAATGACTAAAATACCAACTGCGACTATGCAATTGATTCATGCCACTAAACGGGAACTCATCATGTGCTTCAATTCAATTAAATTGAATGGTCGTGGAGGAATTATTTGAATCACCTCAAATGCCATTCTTACGGTTTCCACTAACTTGTATTGATCGAAACATATTCAAAGGCTACCTAATGCATTACCAATCCACCGATTGTAAAAGTTGAATGCTTCTATAAATTAAAACAATTGAGATATGCAACTTATCGTTTAAAAGCTCATAAACCTTTTTAGCGTTCTCACCAAATGGCTTAGCGGAATTGAAGATTTTTTTAGAAACTCCGTAAATGTAATCATTTAAATTACCGACACAAACAATCTCGAAATAACATGCAACCTCAACAAATGTATTCGGATCAAGAACGACAATGCCGACTTCAATAATTCGAATATTTCATGGAGGAATCGTGATGTAGGCAAATGCGAACTTTCTTGAAACACAGATATTGTATTGAACCTGCCAAATAAAGAAAGCGACTTCATCATCAAACAATACTTAACAATCGCATGCCGAGTTAAGAAAAGCAAGTATTATGTGCAAATAACGTCGTATGGCATATAAAAGCAAATTTATTGCAATGGAATAACTATAATGTATTGATAAAAGGGGAACTTTACCACTTTTTTAGATGCATAGCAATGTTTTATGACTTCAAAAGTTAGGCGTGCATCATCCAAAGCTCTGAAAGGACAAATACTCGGTTAGTTTAGGATAATGCTTTATTAGTTTGCAACCACTCATATCATGCAATGAGCCTTTAAACATAGTAGTTATCGAGAAAAATAGAATAATATACTTAAAAACAAAAATTGAACACTTACCTATGAGTTTGTGGACCGAAAATATTTTGCGAAATCTGCTAACTGAAATAGAACGACAAAGAAAGATTGCGGACGATACTCCCATAAAGAAATAATAAATTGTGAGGAGATTGACTTTTAAATAAAATATCCTCTTTTTTCTAGAACTTGGTCAAGTTTGAAAGAACATATTGAAAAGACTATTATAACATAGAATCGGGGAGTATCAATACAAATAAGAGAAATAAGTCTTACCTTCCCGCTGTTGGTTTTTGATTTAAATTTATTTGTTATATGCATCGCATCAATGGTTTTTTTTATTCTCTGGAGGTTTTCCAAGAGCGTTTCCCAAATGTTTTATGTCAAATTCTGAGTTAAAAGTTATCCATGTATTCTCTGTCAAATAAATAGTATTTTATATTGAATGTAATACAATATCATGTAAATCGAAAAATTACCGTGTAATAGGTGTCGTACCCTAATGGCAATCTTTGAAAAGAACGGAGCATTAAGTAGAAGACCAACTTTGTTTATCCCGCTATTGATGCTTAGCAAACGAATATTATCTTCATCTTCTTCTTTAGGTCTAACTAACGAACTGAAAGTGTCAATCTTGATAAACCTAATTGGGCATACTACGATCGCTCTCAGCTCCAACAATTGCCATTTAATCTGTTGACATCTAGGTCCCAGATAACGACTTTTGACGGACCTAGATGTGAACAGATTAAATGAGCAATTGTTGGAGTTCGCGGCGATCGTAGTACGCCCGATTAAGTTTTATCGAGATTGACTCTTTTCGTTCGTTAGTTAGACCTAAAGAAGAAGACGAAGATAATATTCGGTAAGCATCGATAGCAGGATAAACGAAGTTGGTCTTCTGTTTAATGCTCCGTTCTTTTCAGAGATTGCCGCTGGGTTCGACACCTATTACACGGTAATTGTTCGATTTACATGATATTGTATTACATTCAATATAATAACTGCTATTTGTTTGACAGGGAATAAATGGAAAATTTTCAACTCAGAATTAACATAAAGCATTTGGGAAACGCTCTTGGAGAACTTCCAGAGAATAATCAAATCATCGATGCATGCATATAATAAATAAATTTAAATCAAAAGCTAACGGCGGGAATGTAAGACTTATTTCTCTTATTTGTATTGATACTCCCTGATTCTATGTTATAGTCTTTTCAATATGAACTTTCAACTTGACCAAGTTATAAGAATAAAGAGGATATTTTATTTAAAAGTTATCTCCTAACAATTATTATTTCTTTATGGGAGTATCGTCCACAATCTTTCTTTGTCGTTTTATTTCAGTTAACAGATTTCGCGAAATATTTTGTGCTCGGTCGATAAACTCATAGGTAAGTGAAATTTTTGTTTTAATATATTTTTCTCGATAACTACTATATTTAAAGGCTCTTGCATGATATTAGTGGTTGCAAACTAATCAAAGCATTATTCTAAGTTAACCGAGTATTTGTATATCAACGTATTTTGGCCGAACGACTAATTTTTTAGCGAATCTAAACGAACGTATATATGCCTCAATATTTAAGATATGTATAAATTTTGATTAAGATCGCATTTGTAATACTACCTTAGAACTTATTGATAATCAATAATACCTTACATTACATGATATATTATCGTGGTTTCATCACCTAATTTTACCCGCATTATTAAAATACTCGATTAGTGAGTCTAGATTGCCATTAAGTATTTGTCCTTTTAGAGCTTTGGATGATGCACGCCTAACTTTTGAAGTCATAAAACACTGCTATGCATCTAAAGAAGTGGTAAATTTTCCCTTTTATCATTACATATAGTTATTCCATTGCAATAAATTTGTTTTTCTATGCCATACGAGATTATTTCACATAATGCTTGCTTTTTTAACTCGGCATGTGATTGTTAAGTGTTGTTTGATGATGAAGTCATTTTCTTTTTTGGGCAGGTTCAGTACAATATCCGTGATTCAAGAAAGTTGGTGTTTGCCTACATCACGGTTCCTCCATGAGATATCGGCTTATTGAAGTCGGCATTGTCGTTCTTGATCCGAATAGTTTGTCGAGGTTGCATGTTATTTCGAGATTGTTTGTGTCGGTAATTTAAATGATTACAATATTTACGGAGTTTCTAGAGAAATCTTCAATTCCGCTAAGCCATTTGGTGAAGGTTTATGAGCTTTTAAACGGTAAGTTGCATATCTCAATTGTTTTAATTTTATTGAAGCATTCAACTTTTACGATTACTTACGACGGTGGATTGGTAATGAATTAGGTAACCTTTGGATAGACTTCGATCAACACAAATTAATGGAAATCGTAAGAATGGCATTTGAGGTGATTCAAATGATTCCTCCACAACCATTCAATTTGAATTGAAGCACATGATGAGTTCCCGTTTAGCAGGTGGCATGAATCAGTTGCATATTCGCAGTTGGTATTTTCAATCATTTAAGATGGTTTCATCCACACTCTGGAGCACCTCACAGAAGGTAAAAGAAAGTACGTTTCTTCCAATTGGCATATCCTTTTTGAATTTAACATGTGGATTTTTTAGGTTTGTTAACTTTTTTAATGAGTTCAGGTCTTTAGAGCTTGCTCGAATGAATATTGAACTATTCAAAATTTTGGCTACTATGAAGCATTTGCAGGATTTTATGTTTGAATCTGTTTTTTTGCCATTCTTTGTGTGGTATTTTATTTTGATTACTATATAATAATCTTGATTTTCCCCATTTGTTTATCTAAATTTATAACTCATTATCGATATTTAAATAAAAAGGTTACGATTGATTTCCTTGTTGTTTTATCCTTTTTTTATATGATAGAAAGATGGACACTCATGCATTGGCAAGGAGAGGATTTTAGTTTATTCGAAACCTGCCAATGATATCAGTCATGTTTTTACAAGTAAAACGTTTCATCGAGTTGAGAGATTCAAAGAAGTCTTTAATGATATCTCCAACTTGAAGGGATATATTCCATTGAGCCTCTGAGTTGCAAATGTTTGGACGGCAAAATGGAACCTTGTGGATGAAGGATAGTCGCTCGTTGCGACATAAAATAAAAAAAACGTGTCTGTCAAGATAAGGTGGAAATTCATAATTCGCTTTATGTATTAGCGTATGATATCGTGATTGCTCTAGATCCGGTTCCATTGAATTTTCTTGGACTTATTGAAGAGATTGCCTCTGTTCGTCACCTTATTAGAGGTAGCAGTTCTAGGTGGTTGGGAACAATTGACGGGTCCAATATGCAAGTCAGTTTGTGGAAGTTATGTTGTTTAAGTATTACTTTAAGTTTAATGTTCGAAATCCATCTATACACACTGACCTGATTGTTAGTTAGATTATGTATCTCATCTAAATTTTTCAGGATTATTACGTCCCGTGAAAGCATCGAGTATAATGTCTGTGGGCACAACTAAACAAAGATTGGAGGTGTGGAATCACAAAGATTATATAAAAAAAAGACTCAATATTCAGAAGGGAAAAAATGAAAGACAGAAGAAATAGTCAATGCCTACTTCGAAGTAATGAAGAAGGATATCGCAAATCATTTAGGAGTTGAAGTCTCAACAGACTTGTAAATGGGGAATTCGTCAAAAGATGAAGACTTTTGTCAGGCAGGCGAAGGACAAGATCCGAAAGAGACGGATGGAATCTTAATAGAAGATGCTTTTGATAATATCAGAAACGACATATTGAAGAAAGTTGAAGCTAAGTCCAAAAATTAAAGAGCATTATGAAGCAAGCTATAATGGCCGGCAAGACTTTAATAAAGTTGACCAGAAAACAAGACAATCAATAAAGTTGGAACAAGGGAAACAGCAGGCGAAGAAATTTTTGGCCCTCTCAATTATTGTAGTTAACTTTTTGAGGATGCTTTGAATGTTGTGGGTGTGTTCGGTTTGAACTGTACTCAATCTTCTCTTGTTTCTCTCCTGTACCGTAAAATATTTGCACCGCCGCGGACCATCTTTGAGGCTTCGTTAACGGTCTTGATCAACCACCGTCTGTTTAAAGTATAAATCATTAATTATTGGGCCAGGAAATTTATTAATTATTGGGGCGTATAAATATTAAATGGGCTTCATATAATTTGGGAATTTCTTTGTTTAATGACCTGGCTAGCTGGTCGATTCAGTCTTCGCACTTTTACCTCCGCGGAGACCCTTCTTCTCCGTCTTCGCATCACTAAACGATTCATATCCTCTCTCAAATCGATGGCCTCTTTCTCTTATCAGCATCTGAATCTGCGTGATATGGGCGATATATATGAATTTGAATTGCTCATGTGCGAAAAATTACGCAGCTCCGACAATTTCTACATCTCAGGGTAAGAGATAAAAATCGTTTTTAATCTCTATTTAATGTCGATGACTCGATTAACGTTCCAATGAATGCGAATTTCAGTGAAACGATGACGAAGGATGACGTTGAAGCCTACGCTAAATTTGATGGGGTAAAACCTTTTCGTAAATATTATCCTAATGCTGACAAATGGTACAAAGGCGTAGAAGAGAAGCTAATTTCGAGGTAATTGATGATAATATTCATGGTTAGTAGGTTTTCAGTTTCTCTGGTAATGTTATTGTGTTTCTGCCAATTTGGGGTTATTAAGATCACCCGAATTTTGTTAGGGCTTTGAAGGTTGAGGTTTTGCCTTTTTGTATATAAGAGCGTCTTTTTTTTTTTGCTCAGAGGCTCGGCCTTTTAACCCATTTGGATCTGCGTTTGCACTTTACAACACTATTTTGGGATTTTTAAAACTTGCTACTTGCACGCTTATGGTGATATTTAGTTCCTTAATTGATTATGATTTGGGGAAATCTATATTGGTCCGCTGCTGACCTGCCTTTGAACTATGATTAGCTATCTTGGGAAGGAGAAGGAAAGTACTGAACGGCAACCAGCTTCTGCAGAAAGCAACGTAACCATTAAAATATTTTGTCTGGTTTCGTTGTGCAGTGTCTTTGATGCTTCGTGTTCTGACTTTAAAAGTGGCTTCAGGAGTCTGCTGCAGTTGTGAACTCACTGGCGGATAGCATAACCCTTGATGACTACCTGTGTGAAAAAACTTACGTCTCAGGGTATGTATGCATGTATGTATGTATGTACGTGTTTATTGTTATGAGTGAGTCATTTCTTCTTGTTGCAGCTAGTTTCGACCAGTGCGGTGACACAAGACAGTGTATGTAAATCTAACATGGACAACGAGATGGATGACGAAGGTGACATGTTGCATGTGTTAGTTATCATGGTTCGCAGGCAGCTGTCCCCGTGGTTTTTTCCAGGCTATGAGACTGAGTGATTATTATTATGGGGCGATGGGCATATCTTTTACTAGTAGCTACTTATTTTAGAACATTGTAATCTATCTATCTATCTATGCTTTGCCTAGCCATATGAGAAATGCCACCAGAAAATTGGAGAGTAATTAATGGTCATGGAAAATTTATGGATGATGTTTGTCGGCTTTGCAGTGAAAGTTCATCCAACCCTTACTTGACGAGAGATCAACTTCACATCTCAACCAGAAAATCGAGAATACTGACTGAGTGATTATTATTATGGGAGCGTTCTTTACCTATCGAATTTTGTCAAAGCCCACTAGGTTTTGTTTAAGCTACCGTTATTTCAGAAAGGAAAGAAAAAGAAGAGAAAAAAAAACACTCAAGAGTCGAGCTCCAAGATTTCAGACTAGAAATTCTTATTGGTTGCCTCTAAACATGGTATGCTCGCTATAATTAGCCTTGAAATCCCCATTTTCATTTTCTTATGATTGGAAAACATAGATGAAATTAACAAATTCAATATCTTGCGGTATACATATACATACATGTATATCGTCTGATATATAGAGCTGCTAAATCTATTTATTTCTATTTTCTGTTGTCCATTTAAGTAGTGATGTCATGAATAGGATAATACTAGAGTATTAATTGGACAATCAGTGTACATTTATCACAAAATGATGATACATGGAATCAACACATATTTGAGAAAGGCGACAAAAAAATTCCCTAAGGACTTAAGAGCAGTTCATCTTCACCATTCGACTCGCCCTTCGACCCTCCGAAATCGGTCAAGCAAGAAAAATCCATCTCCCTAACCTTGAGAACCAAATACAGCAAATCCCGCAAACGAATCCCAAAGCAGCGCTCGAGCCCGTCAATGAAACCGAAGCGCACACCAACATCACAAACGAATCTTCCTTCGAATTCATATCCTTCGAAGCCATAGCTAATTCAATCCCAGCAAAGAGAAGCAATACGCCCAATATCCCGACTGGGAAAGTGCTCAAAATTCGAACGAAAGAGTTCCCAAATAACAGCCCAAGCGCCAATTTCCCGAGCCCAAGAAAAACCACCGACAATCCACTCCTACCTCCGAACCTAAACTGCCCCGCCAACCCGCCCGCCCCGTGGCAGACGGGCATTGCCCCGAACCAACAACCCACTAAGTTCATCGCCCCGACGCTGACCGAAACTTTGGTCGCCGAAAGCTCTGTGCCCGGGAAAAGATCGCCCGAGAGCTTGCACACTGCTATGACTGAGTTTAGGACTGATAAGGGGATTTGAGGCACTGCCCCGCGTAAAAATCCAACCTTTAAGTCTTCCCAGGTGATTTTCAGCACGTGGAACTTCGATGGGCCGAATTTTAGGTCTTTGAAGATCGATGGGTCTCGGGCGAAACAGAGGATTAGGCCGAGGAGGAAGACGATTAAGGCTGATGGTATTGAAGATAGGATTTTGAGCCTTTTTTGAATTCTGCTGCGTCGGTTAGGGTTTGTGTGGGGTGTTTCTTGGCTTCCATCGCCTGTTGTGAGGATTAGGAAGAGGAGGGAAATTAGGGCTAAAATTAGGCCGTCGAGCCCTAGCCATGGCCGTGGATCTGTGGTCTTCGTTGATGTTGTCTTGGTGAAATCTTGATTGTATCGTATGTATTTGATTGCTGAGAATGCGAATTGAAGGCCCTGCGAGAGAAAATTTTTGCCCTAAAATCGTTTGTAAGGATCGTCGGCGAGCCGTAATGAAGTCGTCGGCGGAGAACTTACCTGAGAGAGCTGTACGCCTCTGACGACGGGCAAGGGAAGGAATCGGTAGAGGACCGACATGAGGCCGGTGACGCCGAGGAAGAAGAGGACGGCGGCGGTGGACAACCCGGCGGCGGCAATCTGCTCGACGGTTAGATGGGAGATTCCGAGACGGCGACGGCGGCGATTGACTTCATGGGCTGAACGGGCATGGGCGTGCCGAAGAGTACGCCGGTGGCGACGTTGTAGATGGCGGTGAAGATGAGCGTCGTTGAGAGGTCTATGTGGGATACTAAGGTGAGTGCGAGGACGATGGGTATGTAGGTGCCGAGATCGCCGACGGCGCCGCTGAACTCGGCGATGACTGTGGTTTTGACGCGGAGGGAGTCGGCGAGGCGGCTTCGTAGGCGGCGGCGGAGCGGCGGCGGGTTTGAGGTTGAGGATTCCGACATGGCGGCGGCGCCGAGCTTGGAGTTGAGTTCAACTGTGTAAGTGTGATCTGCTATGCTACTACTACTGATCTGAATGGAAAATTTGCGATTTTTTCAGTGGATTTATTACAGCCATACATTAATAACATCGATTGCTTTACTATCGATGGGTAGTTTAAGGAGTTTCGTCTCTTGCGTTGCGTGAGAGGTTGGAGAAATAATAAATGGCTCTTTCTCTTCTCCTCTTCCGTGTCTTTCTCTACTTCCCATAATTTTTTTATGCTATTCTTTATTTTGTAGATAGATATTTGGGGCATTTTCATTTCAGGTCCCTACATAAGTATAATTTAGGGTTCAGACCCTCTTCGGAAAATATTTAGTTTTAAGGACCCATTTGTATGCAGTATCACTTTATTGCTCTTACATACCAGTATGATGTACCACAAAACCATAATCCGGTACCAGTTTATGATCATCTGATACCAGTTTATTTTCTGCAGTACCACTTTATTGCTCTGACATACCAGTATGTTGAAAATTTGTAACACAAAACAATCATTCTATACCAGCTCATATATTTTTCATACCACTTTTTTACACCACACAAAATGGGTCCTTTAACCTAAAAAATTCTTAAACAGTGCCTGAATTCGAAATCAAACCCTTAAAGGGGCCTGATTTCGAATTGACACTAGATATTTTCTATTTGTCCCTTTCTCCATTTTATTACTGTTTTCAATTGAGATATTTACTATCTATAGCTAATTGGGTTGTCAATGGGGCGGTTTCGGGCGGATCCACCTATTGTCCGCAGGTAACGGACGGGTTATCCATTTTCCCGATGACCCGTCTCAATCTCGAAGGAAATCTCATTTTTTCTCCCTCCTTGAGGATCGCTCATTTATCACGATAAATTCACATTGGGTAAGCCCTTAATAGATTATATACTTAAAAGATACATGGAGGCGAAAAATTCACATTGTTCATTTATTCAATGTTTTTGGGTGGGTGTTCTTTAGGGGTGGTAAACAGTCGGATTGAGTCATATTCGGGTTCAACCCGTTTAATAAACGGGTTGTAAACTTCAACCCCGACCTGACCTGTTTACTTAAACGGGTTGAAATATCGAACCCTAACCCGACCTGCTTTAACCCATATATAACTCATTAACCCCGCAACATGTTTAAAGCTAAAAAAAAGAAACAATAACTAAATAATCAGAATCATAAACCCAAATTAAATAAAACAATAGAGAAACAATGCATTTGTTTTTCTAAAAATCAACAATTAAAGTTTCAAATAATACAGGTCACATACTTAAATAAATGCAAATCTGCATATAAATCCTCATACCCCAAACTCTCCATCAACTAACTCCCCACCCACCATATATTTATCACTAAACTCCCCATTTCAAACTTTTAAATCACATAGCTACCTAATGGACAATTATACCCCTGTAAAACATAAATATTACAAAATAACCAATTGAATTGGTGAACACCCCCAATTCTTTCGTTTTGGCTTTCAAAATTACAGTGAACAAGAGAACGAGCGAGAGACGAATGAACAAACGAGCATCTACTTTCAAACACTTCTGTTCAACGAAAGAGAACGAGTAAGCTTGTAAGCTTCGTCTTTTCTTTTTTTTTTTTGATATTTTTTGCATTTTGGATTAATGTAGAGCTAAAGTCTTCGATATGTGCATTTCTTCAAGGATTCAATGTTGGTTATGTTTATTAATTTGACTAATGCTCGAATTTCAGGTTTATGGCTTAAATTAGGGTTTTATTTTATTTTTTTCGATTTGTGATTTTGATTCTCTCAGATTAGGCTTTTTTAGCTTCTATTTAGCTGTCGATGAAACCAAAGGTATTGCATTTGTGACTGTCTTGGTACGTGGCTTGGATGTTTCTGGATACTAGAAGTTTCAGACCCAAGAACGATTAAAATTTTGTCCAAATACGCGTTACGCAAATAATATTTGTCTCCCTTTGATGTATTTCATACTTAATCAAACGATTAAGGACATCATAATAGTTAAGTAATTACATCATATCCCCGATCACTCGAAAGCGTCATTTTCGTATAATGTTTTCCGCGGTTAAATGAAAACTTTTATATGGGTAAAAACTGGGCTAATTCACGGTTTCATGATGGGCCGAACTGCGACGATAATAGTAAACCCTAATCAACTCTATAAAACAGAGTCGCATCCTCGGGAGTCATATGCGAGGCAGTCGATATAAAAAATCGAAAAGTTCTCAGTAGATCTCAAATTGAAATTCTACTAGTCAATCGCAGTCGACGCCAGCCATGATGAAAGAAATGTGGCCCATTTATTCCAAATCGAAAGAGAAAAACGTTCGCTCCACAGACCGCTGGAGTGAAATCTTGAAAAGCTACGGTACACTTTCGCTTTTTTTTTTCAGTTTTTGATTTCTTAGTTTCGGAACACGAATGATCTCGGGTTTGATTTTATTTTTTCATATTTAACGTGTTTCTAGTAAATTTTGAAATTGAAATATAGGTATTTTTGGACACAAAATTACTTGCTTTTTTGTATCAAAGGTAGTGAAGATTAGTTCCATTTTGTGTAATAAATTGATAATGATTTATTCGGATCCATCACATGCCTTATTACTGTTATGTTATGTCACGTTTTGTTTATTCTGATTGGTTTCTCGGTTTCCGTTACTAATTCCGTGGTAATGTTAATTGGGCTTCGCTTAATTATTGGGCTGTCCAATAAGGAAAAGCCTATATAGCCTAACAAGATTATCATTTCTTAAAAGTCATACATACATAATATTAGTACTAAGTTAATATCATTTTCCCCCTTGAAACTGAAATCAACCCATATTAAAACATGAGTAATATCGAAATCTCAGGGCAATAAATATCACAGCTTTAAGGCAGTGGTAAAGAATCTTTTGACCTATGTACTGTTAAAATCTTTGGTTCAGAGATTACACAGTACTTCTTTACCTTCCTTGGTGTCTCGTATGGGGGGGAAAAACAAGATAAGAACACAAAGGCCACGCCACCTTTAACACAAAGTTTCTCTCCATTCACTGATTTTTCATTACATCCTTTTTCACTTCGTCTTCCTCTTCCCAGAATCTCTCTACAGAAGCTTTCTCCAAAGAATGCCGACGTCGCGCGTGGACCCACCGAGCAAGTCGTCGAAGCCTTCACCGAAAACCTCGTCGAGCCCTACTTAATCAGATTCGGAGTCTCCGAGGCTCACGCGCCGCCGTTAGACGCCCAATTGGTCATCGCAAAGCAGGTCACTTTTTTTCTTCCTCTTTCGTCGATTCCCCTTTACACTACTCATCCTTTCTCTCACAAAATCAAACGTTGTCCCAATTTTTTTTTCCTCTTACACAGATTCACGCCGCCGCACTTCTCTACAACTACTACCACCGAACCGTAGGCAGAATCTCTCCCTCGAATTCCTCGACATTGTCTCCTTCTCCAAGCTAGCCACGAAAGTCAGGCCTGTTCTTACCTCTTGCATGAAGATGACTAAAAGAATCAACGCCTCAGATTTGGTCAAGGAAGAAGATCAGTTTTCGCTGATCGAAAAGTACATTAGGGACGCCTACGAACTGCCCCTTTTCCTTAGATCCATCGAAAGGTTCGCCCGACGTTGAAAAGTTTCCCATCTCAAAAGTCGCTGTTCTCCTCGTCGATTCTGACAAGCAGATATGCTTCCTCAACTACTGTAAGTACCTCGACGGAGTTTGGTCGCTCATCGAAAGGGACGTTAACGAAATCGAAGGCTCGAAAGCATTAGCTTTGGAAATCTCGGGCTTGAAAAGGAAGAGGGACGATTTCAGAGAGTCGAATGAGGAAAGAGAGCTTCTTAAAGTGGCTTACGATGCTGTCAAGGAAGAAACTGGTATGTAATAACTTAACTGGGCTGTTTTTATTTCTTCACTTAAGCTTCGATTTGAGGTTTCGTATTCGTTTCAGGCATCGAAAGTTCGAATCTTGCTGTACTAAAGTCGCATAAAACGCATTCCCTGACTAAGGCGAAGTCTGCTGTGAAGTGCTACATAATGCAGTGTTCTCAGCCATTCGTAGTGACGAACGCTGTTCAGCCGAGCACCCTCGTCGAGAGGTTAGTTAGTTAGTGCACCTTTCCACGTAATAATCGGGCGGATTCGTTCGTTCTTGAAAAATTTTTCGCTTTTTTTTTTCGTGAAAATCGCCAGTTTGCAAGGGCCGTTGGCTCAGAAGTTTCGAGAAAGTTGGACGGTTACGCCTGTGGTCGAGCATTTTCCCATCCTTCCTTACGCTACGTTCATATCTGCTTGGCTTTGGGGTATGGCTTTGAAATTTATTTTCTTTCACGCAATTTTCGTATCTCTGTCTGAAAAATGAGCTTAGCTTAGTACCATATTTTATTTTGGTATGCGATTTTTACATGGTTCAGATGTTGTCGGAAAGAGAAGAGCATCGAATCGGCCCTTTCTAGAAGCTTCCGCGCGGAAGAAGACGACGTAGATCGGAAGAAGAAGCCCCCAGCATAAGAAGGCCGAAATCAGCGTCGTTAATGTGCTTCAAAATACCGAAAAAAGCGCAGAATTTAAAGGCAAGTCCGAGCAAAAGCTTAGCTTCTTCGACTTCATGGAAGAAGGCGAAATCAGAAGCTCTCCAAATGAGGCGCTGGGAAGCCGTGAAAAGGATTTGGAAAATTATTCTCCGATTGTTTCCGGTAAGTCGGAAGAAAACGGAAGCGATGAAGAATTTCCCGAAAAAGGAGGCTCGAAGAGCGGAAAGACGCCTTTTTTCGGCCCTTCGAAGGAAATAATAAGGCAAAAACAGAACGACTCGGCGAAAAGCCGGCCCGAAAAAAAGAACAACAAAAGTACGGCTGAGAGGCGCACCTTCGGACTCCACATAGCCGCCGACGCCGCTTCTGTCGAGTCGCAGGTAAGAATTAACCCATTTTTTTATTACAACATGCAAGTCAGTTTGTGCATATGCAGTAAAACCTCTATAAATTAATAAACTCTCTAAAATAATAAAATCTTATTGTCCCGGACGTCGACCTTTGTAAAAAAATCACCAAATTCAGTAAGATAATAAGATAATAATTTTTTCGGAGAATCCTTTTATAAATATTAGTTCTCGTTAAAAATCTAAAATAATAATTCATAAATATTGCGACGATAAATATATGATATTTGTTAGAGTATAAATATATTGCTACTTTCTTTTTCTTCAAATCTAAATCTCACTCGATTTCATTGTGAACTTTTTTAATTGCACGCTAGATTTCAAAGAAACATATATGAATATTTTCTTTATTGTCGCCCCATTGGGGTCGACCATCTCTTTTTATTTTTTATTTATTTTTATTTTAACTTGTTTTATATTTATTACTTATATAATCCATCAAATTATAAAATCATCGATATTTCATGTGATTTACATAAAAAATTCATTAAGCGCATCCAATTTATTTTTTGTTTCAGGACGATTAAAATGATATGCATATCTTACATTTTTCGATATTCGAAAATATATTTTTCTTATTTTAATAAATTAGTATTTTTTAATCATCGTGAAAATGAAAATAAATAAAAAAATATTTTAGAATAACGAAAAATATAAGATATGCGTATCATTTAATCGTCGTGAAATAAGCAATAAATTAGATACGTTTATAAATTTTTATTATGTAAATCACATGAAATAACGATGATTTTATGATTTGATGGATTATATTATTAATGAATATAAAATAAATTAAAAAATAAAAAAGTAAGAAATGAAGTAAAGAAGTGAATGTTGCCCCCATTAGTGGCGACGATGAGAAATAAAAAAGTTGAAAAAAGGTGGACGTCGCGGCTAATGGGTGCGACGTAGCGTGTATTAGCCGCGAACTATCCTATTTTGTTAAATTTTTCAAAAATGACCCTATTTCATTAAATATTAATTTTTTTCACATTATTTAATTAAAAAAGCCCATTTGTTTCTTGGAGGAAATAGTCATATTAGATAAATTTAGTCAATTAACCTCTCATTGTCTACCCTTCAACTCAAGAATATTATATTCCTATTCCCTACTGTTTTTAACAGGTAATTTTCTTCTCATCAAGTTCATGTTTGAAAAGTTGTTAAATTACACATATGGATACCTAATACCTCCCACCATGGCTATGATACCATACGAGAAACCAAGATCTTAAAAATACTCTTGGTAAATTGTTATTGGCGTGATATAAGATTTCATCATAAGCCGTACGTTATTCTCTATTTAGTTTCGTAAATGCTGAAATATCTTCCTCACTTACGATAATATTTTCTTCAGCCTGCAATTCGTTTGCTAGATTATGAGTGGAATACAATTGTACATCTTATTCGCCTAGGAAAGGGAAATCTTCAATTCTTTTGCCCATTGAATATAGATGATACGTGATACTCAATTGCTTTTAGTTTTGTTAATTCGGGTGCAAGAGTTTTATCTTTATTAAAATCCTCTGAAAGATAATGTTCGAACTTCACCCATAGGTCTTTTGGATTATTTGGAGAGCAATAAACAAGTAATGTGGCAAATAGTTGCCGCAAAGCAGCAGGCATCAAGTATGTTATGCTTTCTGCAAGACATTCCTCACACGCCTAGCATCTGTGCAGCTTCCCTAAATGTTTTGAGTATTTTCCGTTAATAGTCCTTAAATGCTCAAAAGATGTTGGTCCTCTAATATGCATTAATGATAACCTTAAATAGAACCCCTCTCCTTCGGATGGAGGACATGTTAAGATACGTCCAATTACAATTCGTTTCTTACGCTGTTTCCATAGTAGCCAACATTTTGAATAGTTCAATATTCATTCGAGCACGCTCCAAAGACCTGAACTCATTGAAAAAAGTTAACAAACCTAAAGAATCCACATGTTAAATCCAAAAAGGATATGCCAATTGGAAGAAATGATACTTCTTTTATCTTCTGTGATGTGCTCTAAGTCAAAAAAATTCACTTGTCTGAGACAACAATATGTATGTATAGACAATTATATCATGTACTTTCAGAGTGTGGATGAAACCAAACTTAAATGATTGAAAATACAAACTGTGACTATGCAACTGATTCATGCCACCAGCTAAACGGGAACTCATCATGTGCATCAATTCAATTAAATCGAATGGTTGTGGAGGAATCATTTGAATCACCTCAAATGTCATTCTTACGACTAACTTGTATTGATCGAAGCCTATCCAAAGGTTACCTAATGCATTACCAATCCACCGTTGTAAGTAATCGTAAAAGTTGAATGTTTCTATAAAATTAAAACAATTGAGATATGCAACTTATCGTTTAAAAGTTCATAAACCTTCTTAGCGTTCTCACCAAATGGCTTAGTGGAATTGGAGATTTCTCTAGAAACTCTGTAAATATTGTAATCATTTAAATTACCGACACAAACAATGTCGAAATAACATGCAATCTCGACAAGTGTATTCGGATCAAGAACGACAATGCCGACTTCAATAATTTGAATATATCATGGAGGAATCGTGATGTAGGCAAAAAAGCCAACTTTCTTGAAATACGGATATTGTATTGAACCTGCCAAATAAAGAAAGCGACTTCATCATCAAACATTACTTAACAATCGCATGCCGAGTTAAGAAAGCAATTATTATGTGCAAATAACGTCGTATGGCATAGAAAAGTAAATTTATTGCAATGGAATAACTATACTGTAATGATTAAAGGGGAACTTTACAACTACTTTAGATGCGTAACAGTGTTTTATGACTTCAAAAGGTATGCGTGCATCATCCAAAGCTCTGAAAGGGCAAATACTCGGTTAATTTAGGATAATGCTTTGATTAGTTTTCAACCACTCATATCATGCAAGGAGCCTTTAAACTTAGTAGTTTAACTTAGTAGTTAAACAAAAATTTCACTTACCTATGAGTTTGTGGACCGAGCCCAAAACTGAAATAGAACGACAAAGAAAGTTGTGGACGATACTCCCATAAAGATAGTAAATTGTGAGGAGATTGACTTAAATAAAATATCCTCTTTTTTCTAGAACTTGGTCAAGTTTGAAAGTTCATATTGAAAATACTATTATAACATAGAATTGGGGAGACAAATAAGAGAAATAAGTCTTACATTCACGCTGTTGGCTTTTGATTTAAATTTATTTGTCATATGCATCGCATCGATGGTTTTATTATTTTTTGGAAGTTCTTCAAGAGCGTTTCTCAAATGCTTTATGTCAAATTCTGAGTTGAAAATTATCCATGTATTCCCTGTCAGATAAATAGTATTATTATATTGAATGTATTACAATATCATATAAATCAAACAATTACCGTGTAATAGGTGTCGAAACCTAGCGGCAATCTCTAAAACGAACGGAGGATTAAGCAGAAGACCAACTTTGTTTATCCCGCTATTGATGCTTAGCAACCGAATATTATCTTCATCTTCTTCTTTAGATCTAACTAACGAACTAAAAGAGTCAATCTCGATAAACCTAATCGGACATACTACGATCGCCACTAGTTCCAACAGTTGTCATTTAATCTGTTGACCTCTAGGTCCCAGATAACGACTTTAGATGGGCGTCAACTTTACATTCTCAATGGTTTTCGTCAGGACTCACAATGCAGGAAAGTGAACTCAGATGAAAGTCGATATCTGGGACCTAGAGGTCAACAGATTAAATGAGCAATTGTTGGAGCACGGGGCGATCTAGTATGCCCGATTAGGTTTTATCGAGATTGACTCTTTTAGTTCGTTAGTTAGATCTAAAGAAGATGACGAAGATAATATTCGGTTGCTAAGCATCAATAGTGGGATAAACAAAGTTGGTCTTCTGTTTAATGCTTCGTTTTTTTCAGAGATTGTCGCTAGGATTTGACACCCATTACACGGTAATTGTTTGATTTACATGATATTGTATTACATTCAATATAATAACTACAATTTATTTGACAATGGATAACTTTCAACTTAGAATTTGACATAAAGCATTTGGGAAACGTTCTTGGAGAACTTCCAAAGAATAATAAAATCATCGATGCGATGCATATAACAAATAAATTTAAAAAAAAAGCCAACGGCGAGAATGTAAGACTTATTTCTCTTATTTGTATTGATACTCTCTGATTCTATGTTATTATAGTCTTTTCGATATGAACTTTCAAACTTGACCAAGTTCTAGGAATAAAGAGGATATATTTTATTTAAAAGTCAATCTCTTCACAATTTATTATTTCTTTATGGGAGTATCATCCATAATTTTTCTTTGTCGTTCTATTTCAGTGGCTTGGTCCACAAACTCATACGTAAGTGAAATTTTTGTTTTTAAATATATTATTCTATTTTTTTCGATAACTACTATGTTTAAAGGCTCTTTGCATGATATGAGTGGTTGCATAGTAGTCTATATAAATCATCATATTTGATCAGCAGTCTTAGTATAGCATGACTATTTAATGTCTTATTTAAACTATGATGCATATCTTGTCTAATACAAATTTTGTCTCTTCTAAATTAATATCTGCTCTATTAGTTTAACATGTTATTTTTATCTATAAACGTTCTCATCTCATCTAGATTAGTTTAATGATGATGCTTGATTATGCCTTTATGTATACAAGACACTATATTATCCGGATAATGATTGTTTTTTGATACTCATGTATCATGACTTTGTATGTGCCATGTAATGTGATCTCTTACAATGTAATGATGATATATTTTGGTTCATGTCACATATATATGATCAATATGCTAGATGTTGCACGTTTTGCATTAATGCGCATTATGCATTATCTAAGTGAGTATTTGTCCTTCATTTAGATGATACACGCCTAACTTTGATTATCACTTATGCATCTAGTGAAATCATCACTATAGTTCTGTAATAAATTTGTTTTTCTATGCATACGAGATTATTTTCACAAAATGCTTGCTTTTCTTAACTCGGCATGCGATTGTTAAGTATTGTTTGATGATTAGTCGTTTTCTTTATTTGGCAGGTTCAGTACAATATCCGTGATTCAAGAACGTGGCATTTGCCTACATCACGGTTCCTCCATGAGATATTCGGATTATTGAAGTCGGCATCGTCGTTCTTGATCCGAATACATTTGTCGAGGTTGCATGTTATTCCGAGATTGTTTGTGTCGGTAATTTAAATGATTACAATACTTACATAGTTTCTAGAGAAATCTTCAATTCCGCTAAGCCATTTGGTGAGAACGCTAAAAAGGTTTATGAGCTTTTAAACGATAAGTTGCATATCTCAGTTGTTTTAATTATATTGAAGCATTCAACTTTTACGATTACTTACGACGGTGGATGGATAATCCATTAGGTAAACTTTGGATAGGCTTCGATCAACACAAGTTAGTGAAAACCGTAAGAATGACATTTGAGGTGATTCAAATGATTCCTACACAACCATTCAATTTAATTGAATTGAAGCAAATGATGAGTTCTCGTTTAGCTAGTGGCATGAATCAGTTGCATAGTCGCAGTTAGTATTTTCAATCATTTAAGATGGTTTCATCCACACTCTGGAAGTACATGATATAATTGTCTTTGTTGTTACAGGCAAGAGAATTTTTTAGACTTGGAGCACCTCACAGAAGGTAAAAGAAAGAATCATTTTTTCAATTGGCATATCCTTTTTGGATTTAATATGTGGATTCTTTAGATTTGTTAACTTTTTCCAATGAGTTCAGGTCTTTGGAGCTTGCTCGAATGAATAATGAACTATTAAAAAATGCTATTACGGAGCATTTGCAGTTTTTTATGTTTGAATCTGTTTTTTTTTTCCAATCTTTTCGTGGTATTTTGTTTCGATTACTATATAACAATCTTGATTTTCTCCATCTATTTATCTAAAGTTTATAACTCATTATCGATATTTAAATAAAAAGGTTATAGTTGATTTCCTTATTGTTTATCCTTTTTTTATACGATAGAAAGATGGACACTCATGCATTGGCAAGGAGGGGATTTTAGTTTATTCAAAACCTGCCAATGATATTGCCAGTCATGTTTTTACGAGTGAAACGTTGCATCGAATTGAGAGAATCAAAGAAGTCTTTGAGGATCTCTCCGACTTGCGGGATATATTCCATTGAACCTCTGAGTTGCAAATGTTTGGACGGCAAAATGAAATCTTATGGATGAAGGATAGTCGCCCGTTGCGACTTAAAAGAAAAAACGTATTTGTCAAGATAAGCTGGAAAGTCATAGTTCGCATTATGCATTAGCGTATGATATCGTGGTTACTCTTGATCCGGCTCCATTGAAATTAAATGGACTTATTGAAGAGATTGCCTCTGTTCGTCACCTTATTAGTGGTAGCAGTTTGAGGCAAGTTTTGTTGTTTAAGTATTACTTTAAGCTTAATGTTTGAAATCCATATATACGCACTGACCTGATTGTTAGTTACATAGATTATGTATCTCATCTAAATTTTTCAGGATTATTTCGTCCCGTGGAAGCATCGACTATAATGCCTGTGGGCACAACTAAACAAAGATTGGAGCTGTGGAATCACGAAGATTATATAAAAAAGGCTCAATATCAAGAATTTCTTCGCCAGCTGTTTCCCTTGTTCCAACTTTATTGATCGTCTTGTTTTCTTGTCAACTTTCTTAAAGTCTTGCCGCTCCTTATTGCTTGCTTCATAATGCTCTCCACTACGTTTTGGATTTAGCTTCAACTTTCTTCAATATGTCGTTTCTGATATTATCAAAAGCATCTTCTATTAAGATTTCATCCGTTTCTTCCGGATCTTGTCCTTCGCCTGCCTGGCAAAAGTCTTCATCTTTTGATGAATTCCCCATTTACAAGTTTGTTGAGACTTCAACTCTAAATGTTTTGTGATTCCACAGCTCCAATCTTTGTTTAGTTGTGCCCACAGACATTATAGTCGATGCTTCCACGGGACGTAATATTCCTGAAAAATTTAGATTAATACATAATCTATGTAACTAACAATCAGGTCAATGTGTGTAGATGGATTTCGAACATTAAACTTAAAGTAATACTTAATCAACAAAACTTGCCAGCTTGGGGTTATTGCAATTCCTAGCTTCTTGTTGCTCAGCTTGCTCGGAGGCTTGACTTGTTGAGCATCTCGAATTGTGATTGCACTTGACAGAAGTATTGTTTTCTTTTTTTACTATCTGAATGGGCTTGGTAATAAACTCATTAGGATATGTTGTGATTTCTTACCATGTTTGTCTGTCATCTATGATAAATGAATAGCTTTCTTGAGAAGGCTGGTTGGGGGGGCATTGGTGGACAGGCTGCTGCAGAAGTTGAGGTAAACCATTTCGACTGTCTTTACCTCATTCGTGGTAAAAATATATTTCTTTTTGTTTAGCTTATGCTATTTTCTTTGATACTAACTACTACATGTGCTGACTCGAAAGAAGATGGGAAATCGACGCAAAAGAAAGAGAGTAAGAAGTCATCTTTTTCTATTCGTCATATTTAATATGTTGCTACGCTACGCTGCTGTGTTATATTATGAATGCTCGGTGGTCAGGATGAGGAAGAAAAGGCATCATCCGCGGAGAGGAAGAAGTCCGAAGATGCATTAATCGTGTGAAGTGGCTATTTGTGAGGAAGAAAAGGCATCATCCGCGGAAGAGGAAGAAGTCCGAAGATGCATTAATCGTGTGAAGTGGCTATTTGTTGTCTTAACACATCTGTTTAATAATGTATCATTTGTGCTTAGTGCTATCTTTTTTTCCTTGATGGTTTTGTGTTGTTCTTTCTCCAGTTGCGTGGGTTGAGGTGCCTGTGGATATCCCTTGGACATGGGACGAAAAAAGAGGCAAAAGATACGAGGAAGAAATCCGAAAGGATGTGAAGAATCTTAGTATCAAGGGCCTGTTGGTAGCAGACGGTATGCATGCACGCATGTATGTACGTGTTTATTGTTATGAGTGAGTCATTTCTTCTTGTTGCAGCTAGTTTCGACCAGTGCGGTGACACAATGAGAGTGGATGTAAATCTAACCATGGACAACGAGATGGATGACGAAGGTGACATGTTGCATGTGTTAGTTATCATGGTTCGCAGGCAGCTGTCCCCGTGGTTTTTTCCAGGCTATGAGACTGAGTGATTATTATTATGGGGCGATGGGCATATCTTTTACTAGTAGCTACTTATTTTAGAACATTGTAATCTATCTATCTATCTATGCTTTGCCTAGCCATATGAGAAATGCCACCAGAAAATTGGAGAGTAATTAATGGTCATGGAAAATTTTATGGATGATGTTTATGTAGCAGATTAATTTATAAATTTTTTCTGCAAATTGATCTTGACATTGTATTCTTGAACCGCCACAGTAGAGAGCACATTCTCTTGCACAATCCTCAATCGCTTTGTCACATGATTTATGTGTTAGTTACCGTGGTTTTTTCCAGGCCATGAGGCTGAGTGATTATTATTATTATGGGAGCTTTCTTTCAGACTAGAAATTCTTATTGGTTGCCTTTAAACATGGTTACATATATAGCAGATTAATTTATAATTTTTTTCTGCAAATTGATCTTGACATTGAATTCTTGAACCTTCATTTGATAATATGATTTACCCGTACCTCCACAATGGAGAGCACATTCTCTTGCACAGTCCTCAATCGCTTTGTGGCAAGTCCTCAAGCACATATTCAGACAGCTTTCGTCCTTTGGCTGTTCATTATTACCATTACTATCAAATCCTAATGCTGTTGTAACGCAGCAGCATTCAAGCACCATAGCCATAACCATGCTCGCTATAATCAGCCTTAATGAATTCCCCATTTTCTTTTTCTTATGATTGGAAAACAGAGATGAAATTAACAAATACAATATCTTGCAGTATACATATACATACATGTATATCGTCTGATATATAGAGCTGCTAAATCTATTTATTTCTGTTGTCCATTTATGTAGTGATGCCATGAATAGGATAATACTAGAGGATTAATTGGACAATCAGTGTACATTTATCACAAGATGATACATGAAATCAGCACATATTTGAGAAAGGCGACAAAAAAATTCCCTAAGGACTTAAGAGCAGTTCATCTTCACCATTCGACTCGCCCTTCGACCCTCTGAAAACGGTCAAGCAAGAAAAATCCATCTCCCTAACCTTGAGAACCAAATACAGCAAAATCCCGCAAACGAATCCCAAAGCAGCGCTCGACGGTTAGATGGGGAGATTCAGAGACGGCGACGGCGGCGATTGACTTCATGGGCTGAACGGGCATAGGCGTGCCGAAGAGTACGCCGGTGGCGACGTTGTAGATGGCGGTGAAGATGAGCGTCGTTGAGAGGTCTATGTGGGATACTAAGGTGAGTGCGAGGATGATAGGTATGTAGGTGCCGAGATCGCCGACGGCGCCGCTGAACTCGGCGAGGACGGTTGTTTTGACGCGGAGCGAGGCGACGAGGCGGCTTCGTAGGCGGCGGCGGAGCGGCGGCGGGTTTGAGGTTGAGGATTCCGACATGGCGGCGGCGCCGAGCTTGGAGTTGAGTTCAACTAAGTGTGATCTGCTATGCTACTACTACTGATCTGAATGGAAAATTTGCGATTTTTTAAGTGGATTTATTACAGCCATAGTTAATAACATCGATTGCTTTGCTATCGATGGGTAAGTGTAAGGAGTGTCGTCTCTTGCGTTGCGTGAGAGGTTGGAGAAGTAATAATAAAATGGCTCTTTCTCTTCTCCTCTTCCGTGTCTTTCTCTACTTTCATAATTTTTTATGCTATTCTATATTTTGTAGATAGATATTTTCTATTTGTCCCTTTCTCCTTCTTTATTACTCTTTTCAATTTGGGATATAACTAATTGGGATGTTTTTTTTTTCTCCAAAGAACTAATTGGGATGTCAATGTGCGGTTTGGGGGCGGATCTGACTTATTGTCCGGGTAACGGACGGGTTATCCATTTTCCGGATGACCCGCCCCAATCTCGAAGGAAATCTCATTTTTTCTCCCTCCTTGAGGATCACTCATTTACCACGATAAATTCACATGGTTCATCTATTCAATTGTTCTTCGGTAAGCCCAAGTTAAAAACTTCAACCCTGACCTGGTTAAAAACTTCAAACCTGACCTGATCTCACATGTTTACTTAAACAGGTTGAAAAATCAAACCCAAAACCAACCCGTTTTAACCCTAATCCAACCCGCCTACCCGTTTAAAATTAAAAAGAAAAAAACAAAATTGACAGAATTATAAATTCAAATTAAACAAAAAAAGGAGAACTAATCAATTTTTTTCTAAAAACATCATCATAAATCATATCTAGTTTTTTGCCCGTGCATAGCACGGGTCATAACTATCTATAACTATTTTATGTCGATTATACAATTAATTAACTATTTTAACTAACTAATTAAAGAATCGATTTTTTATAAAACATGGGTGATTAGTTTTTTTAGAAAGTGGGGCGTGGGGTGGTTTTATCAAGGTCTAAGAAATAATTATTAAAAAAATTAACGGACATGACACGTGTTAACGCCACAAGAAAACTACATTTAAATGTATATATAGGATTAAGAGACAATTAATGTTCCAAATAACAAAAGTCTCAATAATTAAATACCAAGCAAATTATTTCATGGTCATCAAGCATTAACCGAAGCCGATGATATTTGACTCGAACTCTCAACCATACTCTCCTCTATTTGATCTCACACCCTTCTGTTCTTGACATCTTCGCATAATTCATTGAGCATAGGAATAAGATCCATTTTTGCTAAAAAAAAAATCAAATGAAATCACATGATTATATAGGGAAAAAGGCGAAAATATAAACTAACACCTCATAAACTAATCCTTCTATTTTATTTATATTAATAATATTTTAACAATATATATTATTCGTGTTAAATGGGTTGATAAACGGGTTGATTTCGGGTTGAAAATCCGAACCCTAACCTGACCCACTTAATAATTGGTTTGGGTTCGGGTTTACCCATTTACGTAAACAGGTCAAAAATGCTAACCAATACCTTTTATTTTCAGTGCGGTTCGTGTCGGGTTGGCGGGTCGAGTCGATTTTTAACAGCCCTAACTACTAGTACGTTTAACACCCTAGGTGTGTGCAAAATATAAAATTAATTATTAGTTGAGAATTTTATAAATAACTAAAATCGAATGGGGTGGTTATTATGAGTTTAAAGCTACTTGGTTTAATAAGTTTTTTTAAGAATTAATATACGAAATATAGAATAAGGTGATTATTATGATTTAATATGTTTTTTATTTTTTTTAACAGTTATTAAAGTAAAAAAATTGATTGGTCAATTTTGACAGACCAATTTACAATTTTTATCCCCTAGGCTCTTTCTATAAGAGTATACTCAATAAAAAATGGATACGAAAAATTCATATTGTTCATCTATTCCACTGTGCTTGGGCGGCGTTCTTGCTTATTAAGCAACAGTTGGGGTTAATGGACCCTTTTTCAAGGTTTGAAGAATTAGGAGGAATTTCTCTCTCAGTTTGCTTGCGGTACTGAGAGCATGTGAAGATTAATCTCTCGGCCCCATTCCGATCAACCTTAACTAGTATTTCTGGCACACCATATGTGTGTGCAATAAAATAAAGTTAATTATTATTAAATAGTTTTAATAAGTAAGATATTAAAAATAGCATTTGGTAGTTATTATGAGGTTATGGAAGGTACGTGGTTTAATGAGTCTTTTTTTTTTTAATAGATATAGAAAAAATATGATTGATCAGTTGATACAGACCAATTGACGGTTTATCCTATCCCCACACCCTTAATATAATAGAATAGATTATGAATTTGATTATCAATTCTTTGATTTTATATTACAGTCATTATCATTAATAAAAATATACATTAGATGGCCATTGAGATATTCCACATTAAATTTATTATTATTGCAATATATATAGCTTCAAGACATGGATCTTCTTCGGTTCGGACGAGCCGGCGTCTTAATCCCAAACCCATCCACGACATCCCCGCCGCCGTCATTAATGACCTTATTACCCTTGAACAAAACGCGATGGAACCCGCCAACTTTCTTCAGACCAAAATACCCTCCCACCGCCGCCGTCGCCTTCTTCTTCTTTCCCTCCAACAGCCTTTCGATCTGAGACTCCATAGCTAAGCACTTGCTCTGCAGCTTCAATACGTCTTCCTTCAGCCTCTTAATCTCCCCGGCATGCTCCGACTGCCCCGCCCCGACGCCGCCCGTGCGGGTCAGAAGACCCGACCCGCTCCGATCTACGATGCTCCGACCCATCTTCAGCTGTTCGGAGAGAAGCACATGGATTACTGCCCGGACGGCAGCCTCTCGTTCTGGGCAGCGTGGAGAGAAGCTTCTTGCGTAAGCTTCCTCGCGTCGATTAGGTCCCATAGGGATTTCTTCTCTTGCTTCGATAGGCATGGATGTGCCTGTAAATTTTATTCAATATAGGCCATGTTTGGTTAGGCCCATGATAAATTAATATAAACAAGCTCATTATTATTTATCTCACCCATTCAACTTAGGTTGAGTTTAGTTGGTGCGATAAAGTTACATAAGGCAAGATACGTTATTTTATCTAATATAATCTTTGTTCAGTTGACAGTTAGAGCTGTCAAACGGGCCGGTCCGCCCCGCCTCAACCGCCATTAAACCGGGCAGGGCGGGCCCCGACCCCCCTCAACCTGCGGCCCAAACGGACTGGCCCGTTTTCGGCCCTCTTATTGATCAACCCACCCCACCTATTTTTCATGGTGGGCCGGGCCAACTCGATGGGCTCCACCCATTTTGACAGCTCTATTGACAATGTATTTTTTAAGCTCGCTATAAATAAAAGGCCCACTATTATAAAATAGAGAATCCAACATAAATAAACCGTGTGGCGTGGGTGAGATTATTTATCCAACCAAGATAATTTATCTGAAATGATTAAAATACCCTTATACCACCAAATTATGAAATCTTCGTTATTTCATATGATTTATATGATAAACTAAATAAACAACATCAATTTCTTCCTTGTTTCATGGGGATCAAAATGATATGTGTATTTTATATTTTTCGATGTTTATAAGAATAATTATTTTTGTATGTGTTGATGATATAAAGGTTAATTTTGTAATTTTTCAATAATACCAAGACAAAATTTTGTTATCTTGGAAACTAAACAAGATAATAATAAAATATAGTGTTGTTAATATTGCAAGGTGAATATATAATCAGATAAAATTATGTGACATATTCTTATACGAGCAACTAAATGCAACCTTAGTTTATTTATATCGGGCCACAAGTCTAATAGGGGGCTTGTAGCTAAAAATGGGGCGTAAATAAAGAAACACAAACACAATATAAAGATTATAGTTTATATTATCTTATATAATCTGGGACAACAAACGGGCCCATAGTATATATTGTATTTATAATGGGTTAAATATTTTTTTCAGCCACGCAATTTAGGATAGCATTAGAGGGACCTCAATTTAAGAGGTCTATTATAAGGACAGTAAAATTTCAATATTAATATAGGCACATTATATGTCAAAATCCTTAAATATGCCCCAAAAAATTGTAGGATTTCGACGTATACTTTTATGGTTTTGGTCAGATCAAGGATAAATTTAATTACAAATTGTAGGATTTCGATATAATTTTAGGGTTTCATCAGATTAAGGATAACATTATATATATAGACAATAACTTTTAAAATTAATTAAATTGAATATAAAACCTAGAGTTGGAGTATAATTTTTTTGTCCTTTCTAAATTACAGTACTCAAAATATATCAAGTCTAACATAAGAATGATGTTAGAGACATTTTATGTTGCAATCATTGATTTTGCTCAAATTTTAAGATTACGACCTATAATTTTAGGTTCTATCAAATTCAATGTGTATTAAACAGAAGGGATGGAAGAACTCCAACTGAACTTTGAAAGCCACACTACGGAAAGAATAGTGGTATTCTATATATAAAGCGTACTGTTTACCCTCTATGTATATTTTTTTTGTTTTTCAATTTCTTTATATGTTATGGATTAATTTTAGAATTGATAATAATGAATGTTTGAAAACAAACACTTGAAGAAGAGAACGACCTCAGAGAGACGATCAACATTACACTTTATAAAAACGAATGAGTATAATAAAATAATTATTTTAAAAAATGTATCTACAAAATTATTAATAATGGAACAAATTGCTAATGAAAAATTTGATTCCATCTTGTTCGAATTTTACAAAATAAAATGTTCATAATAAAATGAAATAATTTTCTATGATTTAATTTAAAATATTTGATATTATTAGATATTTAATTATTGTAAATTCTATTTTAAATAAAAAAAATATTAACAAATTTGTAGAGAGGAAAATATAGAGGAAATGGTTGGAGATTAATAATGTTTAAACTCTATACCTGAACAAAATGTAACGTAGCAACTGCAATATACTCCCTCCGTTCCATCAACTTTATCACATAAGTTGGTGGGCACGCAAATTAAGGTGCCACTATTGTAATAATATAGTACAATGAAAAGGTAAAAAAGTGTATATTTTGACATGTCTTTTAAGAATATTTAATATATTATATTGATCGTTTGTTATAGTTTTTGTGCTAAATAAGGAAATGTGATAAAATTATTGGGACGCCCGAATGAAAAAGTGTGATAAAATTAGTGGGACTGATGGGTATAAAGCAATGATTGGAAATGGCAAAATACCTTGAGATAGATATCAACGGCGCGATAAAGCGCATCGTCACTAACCCTAGCGTGGCCTGGGACCAAACCGGCGAGCTCCACAAACTGCGCCGGCCTCAGCCTCCGTCCACCGCCGCCTCAGCGAGGTAACAGTCGACCAATTTCCCCACCTTAGCAAAATCCCCGCCGCCGCCGCCCTCCTCGGCGGCGGCTCTGACAAACCTCCTCGCCAGCCTTATTACGAGGTCGACGTCGAGCAAAGTTTCGCAAGTGTGGCTGAAAGAAGGTATCATCAGCTCGCCCAAGGTGGCCTCGCCGAGCCGCCGCCCGGCCCTCTCTTCCAGCCCGGCCGGCAGGTTGGGTCCACGCGCACCATTCCCCCGACCCTTATGAGCCTAAGCAAGAAATCGCAGGGGACGATGGAATCTTCCTCCGGCGGGAGAATTCCGGCGATCAATTCCACGATGAATTTCTTCTTCAGCCAAGAAGCTGTGACGCTGGCGGGCAGCTCGGGCAGGTCTTGGGCTGCTAATTCGGGCAGCCATTTTGAAGCGTAGTGCATTATGGTCGAACCAATGAGTTCCGGCCTGAGCCGACCATCCTTAGCCGTGGCTGAGAGTGACTCGATGAAGTGGTCCATGTCTAGGCTCGCCTGGTCGAACCAGCGGCCCGATGACGTCGCGATTGGCTTATTACAAGTAAGCATTTCCCCCGATAATTATTGTTATTCGTATGCAAAGCTTAAAGCTATATAAACTGAAGTTGGTTTATGTTGGGACAAACAATAAATAAGGCTAAAGCGTCGTTTTTTTCTTAAAGGAATATTTGCATTAAATTTCTTCATGTGTGGGTAAGAAAAGGCCTACTAAGGTCACGTTTTTTTGGAAATTTTCGGGCATATGTTTTATGCTCGACGTAGCATTTGTTGGGGAATCTTTTTTTTTTTTTTTTCTGTAGTAAGTGATGAGGTCTTTGTCAAGGAACAAAAAAAGATGCTATTTTGAAGGTATAAATGTGCGCTATGTGCTGCTCATAAGCTGTATTTTGGTGTTTTTCTACTTCATTTTGTGGCCTAGAAGCTTAGGTGAGGCTCATGTGAAGACAATGGGTTCTTAAGGGAGTTTTTATTTGTGTGTTCAGTCTTTGTTTTCAGTCCCTGAAGTCTGAGTAAATTCAGTTTGAGTCCAATATGAATCTTACAGTCTGCACTTGTTTCAGATAGGGGGGTGTTCATTCGGTTATAACCGAACCGAACCGACATTTGAACACCCCTAGTTTCAGACATTAGTTAAATTTGGACTCTTTGGACATTGACGAATTAGATGATTAAAAGCGAATTTCATGAAAGTTAAGGGACTAAAATTTTAATTACTCTCAAACATACTTGATTAATTTTGAGCATGTACATGTTAGGCCTTTTGGGCATGTACATGTTAGGCCTTGGCTTACCTATCCAATTGAGTATAACTCAACTCCCACTAAAAACATAACATGTGCTATGTGTGTTAGTGAAACACACGTATGTGTATTTTAACATGAGTGGGGTATGATAGGACAACGTGATATGTAGAGCGGTCAATGAATGGGCCGGGCCGGTGCGGGCTGGCCCGCCGCCCGCCAAAGCCCGCTGTTTGGCGGGGCGGGGCGATTTTCGGGCCTTCATAACTGAAGCCCAGCCCGCCCGCCATGAATTTTTTTAAAGATTTTTTTATTTAAACTTTTTATTAATTAAGAATAATTTATATAATTATGATATTTAAATATACATTAATTATGCATTAATTAATAAATACATCATTAATTAATTAATTATAATATTTAAATATACCTTAATTATGTATTAATTAATAAATGCATTATTAATTATAAATAAAATCATTAATTAATTCCTCTATTTAAATAAATATATATTTAATTTATAAAATAAATTAATAAAAAATATGGCGGGCCGGCCAGCCCGTTTAGGCCCGCCTTCTGGCGGGCCTTAAAAATCCCTGCCCAGCCCGCCCCATAGGCAGGGCGGGGCGGGCGGGGCGGGCCCGCGGGCCGCGGGCTATTTTGACAGCTCTATGTCATTTTGAGTGGAGTTGGGTTATAAGTGGGAGTGGTTTAAAGTTATGGGCCATTCTTGGCATATTATTCATGGGACTATGTTTGGGCTCGTAGAGTTGGTGCGTTTGGTTGTTATAGCAAGTATAAGGGCCCATCATAATTTAACTTAACAAGCCCATTATAATTAATCTTACCCTTTCAACTCAGCTACATTATATCGGGCTTCTACTTTTATAATGGACTTAGTTATTGATTGCGGGCTGTAAATAAACTACCAAACATAATATTACAACGCACTATTTATATTATCTGGGCTAATGTTGCGAACCAAACGGGCCAAAAGTCTTTAGAAACATTACATATTCGGGTAGAACCACTTCGAATCGGTTAAGCAATGGGTCAGAAGGGGTTAGTGGATGCAAGAAGAAATCTATTGCCTTTCTCTAGTGATGTGATAGGCTTGCCAAGTCTTCTGAGGGACCATATGTTTGGCTCTTATGTCTTATTATATCTTAATCCTTCCAAGTTTTTGTCTCCCGCCAAAAAATTTAAAATACATTTCCTTAATTACTTACCTTTGTTGTAACAAGCTACATAGAAACTCTATAGATTAATACTCGACAATTTAATAAATTCTTTAATATAATATTTCCGGCCGGTCCCGACTCGGGGATAACGTACTAAATTAATAATTCTATAAAATTATAAGATAATAGACTTTTGATAATTTCTATAGGTCCCGTATAAATTTAATAATTCCATATGTAAAAACGTTTTCATATTACATGAACGAAGATTACTTGAAAAAGACTCAATTGTCAGTTGTTTTTTTGTTGAAATCAATTTCCCCTTGCATATTGTCTCTAATTGTCCTTATCACTGTAAGAACTTCTGGCGTTGTTTTCTCATAGGAAACAAGAAATTATTCAATGTGATGGCTGCTTTTATAACGTCGTTTCGCGAAGGGGCTCCATGGTACAACTTTCAGCATCATTTTTATCAGCTCCAATAACACTCTCAATAATATACACTATAAATTAATAAAATATTAATTTATCGATAAATTGATAATTATTAATTTATCGATTAATTAATAACTCTTTTAATTAATAAATTTGGTCGGTCCCAATGTATTAATTTATAGAGTTTCTACTGTATTTTACTGTATTTTAATTGTAATCGAATTGTTTGTTCGTCCCGACTAAGTTCAAACTGAGTTTATGTCAACTATTTCAAGTTTACTAATTCTTCTCACATGTGTGGATACTATATAGTTCATGCCTCTAGGAAAATAAGATGACCAAGTTATTTTTGTATGGTAGATTCCGCTTGAATTATTTGACTATATTGTTTGTATACTATAAAATATTACCAAGTTAAGGTTTTTTAAGTACTCCCACTTGGATATATTCTAGTGAAATTAAATTCTTGGAGCCTAGCGAATGTGTGTTTTTATTTACCTTGAAAGCAGCATCCGGCTTTCACTTACGATTCTCTCTAGGGTTTCCTGCCTCTCTCTCTAAAAAACTCTCTCGCCGCCACACAACTTTTTTTCTCCCCCATCCTCTATTAATGGAGGTGGGAGGATCTTCGTTCTCCTTTGCTCTCTGTTTTCCCGTTGCTTGCTCCTCTTTTGTTGTCCTATTAAAAAAAAAAAAAAAAACTTGATTGTCCATCCTCCACCTTGCTGCCCTGCCTCCTCGTCTCGCCGCCTCCGCCTTGCCGCTGTCTCGCTGCTGCCGCATCCTCCCCCCGTCTCACCATCTGCTGCGCCGCCTCCGCCCCTCCACCTCGCCCCTCCGCCTTCGCCTCCGCCCTGCCCCCCTGCCGCGCCACATCCGCCACACTGCCTCGACGCTCTGCCGCGCCGCCTCCGCCCCGCCCCCGCCTCGCCATAGCAGCCCAATGCCGCCTCACCACCTCCACATGAGTCTCCCGAGCTGGGAGCTCGTGTTTCCCGGCCCATCGGGTCGGGATCTTTCTCTCCCTCGTTGGAGCGTTTTCTCCCTTGTGGAGCCCTCTCCGATGAAAGCGAGTACTCATAGTCAAAAGGCCAAAGAAAGTGATGAATATCGTAGATGTAGCTTAATAGCTATTTTTGTGGTATGTTCTTTAGTTCTTTGTGTTTAAGACTGTGTTGTCTTGTTTTTTGTCGGCTTTTTTCTTCTGTTGGTTTGGTTTGTTCATGCTCCGTGTGAGCCTTTATTGTCTTCCGGATTGATATTACCGGATAGACCCCCCGGGCTATTTAGTGCATGTATATTTGTTAATGATATTGAAGTGATTGTTTCGAAAAAAAAAAAAAAAAAGCAGCATCCGGCATGCTCTATATTATAATCTTTTGACCTATATATGAGAAATAATATTTGTCAAGTTACCACTAAATAAATACGTTGAGTTACGTTGCTATTAGAAACTAACTAATTATGGAAGAAACCCAAACAAAACATACTAAACGAGGGGTATTTTGGTCAGACGACATGGCGCACGCCCAAGCTTTTCATTGGGATGCACAAGAGAAAACGGACAGGGGTAGAAAAGTCCAACGTTAAAAAAGCAGACAGATAGGCAAAGGTCAGCACAGCAGAACAAGGCGTGACAGAGTATTTAATTAACTTTAATTACTCCTCTAATTGCATTATTTTTTTATAAATTAAAATTTGGTAATAAAGGTTCTTATACAGTGCGGCACAGCACAGCGAGGATTCAACACACACAGATTCCCTCTCTCTCTCTCACACACACACAACACCCATTAGCCATTACCAGCGAAGAAGAAGAGAGAGAGAGAGAGAGAGAGAGAGAGAGAGAGAGAGACAAAATGCACTAATCATTATTATCGCCGGCGAGGGTAAAAAGAAGGAGAAGGAGGAACAAAAGAGGCAACTGAGCTTAGGGAAGGAGATTCCGAAAATTAGAGAGAGAGAGAGAAGAAACGGCAGACGCATTCAGCGTCGTCGGTTTCAACGTACGAGGCATCGTCGAAGTTGGAGATGGTCGGCCGGACGCATTCTCGTCCGACGTAGGGTTTTAACGTATCTGAGAACGGTTGCTCGTTGTCATTTTTCTTACCTCGATCCAATCGAGTGGTAATTGGGGAAATATATCTACATTGCGGTTAACAATGGCGGTGGCGGGTTGGCGGTGGTGCGAGAAGCTCGCGAGAGCGTTCCGCACGGTGTATTTCGTGGGGCGATGGTGGTGTCTTTGTTGGCGGCGTCGTTGCCGGCGGCGGTGGCTCTCA
>JAPQWV010002217.1:0-61105 GCA_027422505.1 Craterostigma plantagineum
CGACGAGCGACGATAATCGTCGTTCTGTTAACCACTTTAACTCTATCCAAAGCATCCATCACCAAACACTCAGACTCAGCATCTAATGCGCTCGTCGCCTCGTCGAGCAGAAGTATTTTAGGGTTTTTGAGGATCACATGAGCTATAGCTACACGCTGCTTCTGCCCGCCCGATAACTGCATTGCCCCTTTCCCCGACGTAGGTGTTGATCCCTTAGGCAACGCTGATATGAAACCGTGTGCGTTTGCAGCTTTTGCAGCTTCGACGATCTCTTCTTCTGACGAAATTCCTAGGTTTCCATAACATATGTTGTCTCGAATCGTCTCGTTGAAGAGAATCGGTTCTTGCTCACTAACCCCATTTGTTGCCTAAGCCATCTTAGGTTCAGCCTGCGTATGTCTATCCATCGTAGAACCTTTGTAGTAGGCTTATCACTGTTGATTTACCGCTGCCACTTTCCCCGACGAGCGCGTGTCTGAAGAAAAGATTCAAGAACGATCACATTTGCGTGTGGAGAAAAAATGGGTGTCCCTTGAACTAAAAATAAGTAGTACCTCCCAGCGGATATAACCATGGTTAGGTCTTTGAAAATGGGAATGACAGGCCATGTGGGATATCTGAAGCTCACATTCTGGAAAATGATTCGCCTTTTAAAGACTCGATGTTTATCCCATCTTCGCTGCTCGAATCGATCTTCGGTTTCTGATCGACGATCTCGAATATAGAAGCAGCTGCTTCCTTCGACTTCTTGAAATTCACTAAAAGATTGCCGCTTTGCGAAATTCCAATGGAAGAAACTTGCAGGGCGAAGAACACCTGGAAAAAAGGATATTTCGACGACGGTTATGGGTACTTTTTTCTGTCATTTACAAAAGATGAATGAACAAACAAGGTTTTTTTTTTTCTTACCTTAAAAACTGGACAAACTGCTGGTGATAGTGGTTTGTAAGAAGAGCTCCAACGTAGAAGGAGAAAGAATGTTCGCTGAACAGCACGAAATTGGCGAAACCTAAGCCAATGCCGCCGACGATTCCATTCCATATTCCTTGCTTCATGGGAGTCTTACACTTCTGCTGATAGTTTTCCATGAATTTCTCTTCGCAGCAAATGAGCAACCGTTCTTATTCCCCGACTGCATCGTTGGCTACTTGAGTCGCCTCTTCGTATTTCACCTGAAAAAAAACAGACATTTCGATCGTTCAGTCCAACTATTGTCTAAAAGAAAAGCGAAAGAAAAAAAGAAAAATTGGACCTTGTTGTTCCCATCTTGAAGAAGCTTCGTACGTATAAATCCTTCATCAACATAAGAGGCAAGACGACTACAATGGTGAGCGCAAGCTTCCAATTGATGGCAAAGGCGATTAAAAAGCCAGCCAATGCAGTTGCTCCGTTTTGAATGCTAACGATAAAGTGTCGACGACGAGGTTTCGCAGCATCGAAGCATCGGTCGAAAGCCTAGCACCTATCGCCCCACTGTAATAAAAACAAGAGATGTTTTCTACGAAGGCGAAGGATATCTAATAAAAACTCTTCTATCGTAACCTCGAGTTCGCAGTGTCGTCGAACCAGCTTATTTCTTGGCGAACGACTTTTGAACATCAAAGACAAACCCTTTGGACTAGCTTTCCTCCCGAGATTCCAACATGAAGTTCTGAATGGGAGCAGAAATTAAGACTACAGCGCCAACAGCTATGAACATGAAAGCCCAGAAATTAGAATCCTTCTCAAGTTCGTTTCGACGCTTTGTGAATATCCAAATGCTGTGGCAAGCATGAGCCCAAAAACAGGGTACGTTACGCCGTGGGAGGCTGCAGCTATGGACCCTACTAGCAAGGCTGGAAGCTCGGGACGGTTTCAGCTGGGCAAGCTTTTGATTAGCGGTGTTCATTCGGTAAAACCGACAGAACCATACCGAAAATTCGGTTAACCGACAAATTCGGTTCACTGATTTTATTAACCGAAAACCGAACCGAATGTTTTTCGGTTCGGTTCGATTTTTACCGAAAAAATTTCGGTTTTTTTCGGTTAACCATTTGGTTAACCGAAAATTATTCAATAATTAATATATTTCTTTCCCTAATCTATGCATTTACCTCTCATTTCAAACCGATCGATTTCTAATATCTTTCCTTTTATCTATTAGTTAAGCGCCACCGTAGGACCTTGAAGGCAGACGGCGTCGCGTCACAAGCCCTGGTGGCTTCCTCCGGCTCGTACGAGCCCAGCACAAACGACCGCGGCTGTTCGGCCCGCGAACCTCCGCCACCCACTTTACCCATTTCCTCATCCGTACGCGCCCTTGAAACGAGCCGATCCATCGTCGTCGTTGTACCTTCTCGTGGGTCGAACCATAGTTCATCGATTCGGTCTTTCTTTTTTCTGTTGCGAAGAACTCTGATGTTTCGATTTTCTTCGGTGTATCAATAGACTAATATGGGTTAGTGGCAACACAACAGTGTGTAGGGATGACAGTGTGCTAAAAAGGCGTCATATATAAGTGATTAATTAATGGGTTGTGGTTGTTGATTGGGCCAATTTAAAGAAATTATTGGGCTTTAGTTTTTAATAAAATTGAGATATATATAACATATAATTGTAATTGTTCGGTTATTCGGTTAAACCGGTTTACCGAACGCTATAACCATAACCGAACCGACTAACCGAAAAAAAACAAAACTCGATAACCAATTACCGAACCGAAATTTTCGGTGCGGTTTTCGGTTCGTACGAAAAATCGGTTTTTGGTATGGTTCGGTCGGTTAACCATCTTTTGAACACCCCTACTTTTGATGGTCGACTTATGCTTTTTCGAGCCATCAGTTTCACTTCCTTGGCCTTTTTCTTCGTTCTTCTTAGATTCATGGCTGAGAGCAATTCAGAAGAAAACTGTTCGAAGGATGAAGATCTTCGTTTCAAAGGAGAGTGTGGTGAGCGATCCTTCTTGGGCTTGAGAGGCAATGAACCGTTCTTGTCGTTTGTTCTTTGTTCTTTAGCGCCTTTTCCCTCTTGCATGCGAAGGACTTGATGGTAGACTCCATTACGTTCTTGAATCAGTTCACCGTGAGTCCCTGCATGTATAGTTTTAGGACTATCCTAGCTGAGTTTGAATACTGAAATAACCTTAAATTTTCGGCCAAATGTTTACCTTGCTCCACTAATTTCCCCTCATGGAGAACAGCTATGAGATCGGAGTTCTTCACAGTAGAGAGACGTGTGGGAGAGGACTACAGTAGTTCGATTGGGCATAACTTTCTCGAGAGCGTACTGTACATTAGCTTCAGAAGCCAGTCTAAAGCAATCGTTGCTTCGTCTAATAGCAGAATTTTCGGGTCTTTGATTATAGCCCTGGCAATACATATCCTTTGCTTTTGTCCGCCTGAGAGTTGAGTCCCATTTTTCTCCAACCATCGTATGAATGCCCTGAGACAAAGAAAGCATAATAATCACTTAATGAAAGAAAACGCACAAAGAATCAAGCTTTACGTTTGGGAGTTTGTCGATGAACTCAGCACATTTAGCAAGCGCGGATAGCAGTTCTAATTTCTTCATCAGTAGCATCGTTGTTTTCCGAAGAGTATATTCTCCTTAATGAAGGTAATGAACAGCACTGGCTCTTGGCTCACTAGGCCCATTTTCCTCTGATATAGCTGAACTTATAATGCCTCAAATCGATGCCATCGATCGATATATTCCCAGCTTCAGGGTCGTAGAATCTCTGCAGCAAACCGATGATCGATGATTTCCCGCTACCCACTTTGCCCTACCAAAGCCACAGTTTTCCCCTTAGGTATGTGAAGAGAAAACCCAGCGAAGATCTGCGTAGGCCTCGATGGATATCTGAACTGCACTTTTCGAAAATCGATTTCACCTTCAAGACTTTCTGGGCGATCCCAGTTTCATCGCATGGATCGATAAGAGGCTGACGTTCGATTGTCTGAAACAGCTTAACTTCAGCAGCTTGGCCAGACGAAAACGCGCTGATGCAGGAGAAACCTGAGCCAAAGATCTGATTTTCGCAGAACATTGTTGTGTAAGAAAGTTATCAGAAAGAAAGAACAAGATTTTGTTCAGATTTTCCATCGAAAAAAACTTAGATCCAGCGATCATGATAGCGATAAGAACGTTCATCACATCTCCTCCGCTGTACCCCTTTTCTTTTATCAATCTGCATCCATACCAAAATGGCAAAACTGTAGCAGGCGAAGAAGAAGTAAAAAGCATAAAGCCATCCCTAGCCCAGAAACCAGCCCTTGTTGTGCAGTAGCTATGTAAGCTTTTTGCAGCTTTTCGTCGTATTTACGAATGGCCCCTTCTCTCCACAGAAAGATGCAACCTTTGAATTTCCATTGACAGTGTTAGAAAAAAGACAGTCAGAAACATGTATAATCTATACACGTTTGTACTTACTGTTCTGATGGCTCTAATTGTCTGTTCGACAACATTCCCAGCTTCTGAATAAGCTGATTGTCCATGAGCAGAAATCTAGAGGTTATCAAAGACATTGATCCTCTGACTAGGGCAAGTGGTGGCACACACAGTAAGAGAACTACTGAGAAAACCATCCTCTTAAGAACGCAACAATAAAGGCAGAAACGAACATGGATGTGTACTCAATGAACTGCCCAATCTGGTAAATTTCGGGCCATCAGAAACAATGGATGATCTAAAGAAAACGTCGATCGACTTTTCCCAAATGAACGTTACCTTAAGTCACATGGGTTCGTGAACTAGAACTGCATCTCGAAAACGCAAGCGATATTGGCTGTGAAGATCCACTGCGTATGGCCCCAATAGTCCCAACGATCATCAATGCCACGTCGAATCTATCTGCGTGAGTAAACAGCTTGAAGAAACCTACTTTCTGCTTCTTCTTCGTCTTATCTTCTCTCTGTTTCTTCTGCAAACTTCTGATCAAGCGCCATATCACAAGTGAAACTTTTCTTGGCTATGTGTCACTTGAAGGACTTCGCTTGTTTTCTAAAGCTCTGTATATTTTTCTCCTCCAAATCATACTTGTTCCATGAGCTGCTGAAGCAATCCTTTTGTTAATGTCGGATTTGCATTTCTTCCCAAAAATAAGCGGTGCACATACATACCAAAAATAGGAGATTATAACTACCAAATACGGAAGATAGAGATCAACTAACAACGACAGAAGATTCGAATCGAATATTTACTATATTTGGATAGATTTTCAAGAAGATATTTTGGGAGATTATCAAGGGATCTCTTACCGATACAGACGAGAGCCAAGGTCTATAGTAAGAGTTATTTTCGAGCTTCAACGTACGACTTCGATAGAGTTTTCATGGAGTTAACTTTGAGCGATATATTGAGAGAAAACAACGAGCGAGTCGAACTTACATATTACGAGAGTCGTCTTTTTAGCCTAGTGTTTCTTTTGCAAAAGTCTTAGGACTTTGTAGGTTTGCAGAATCGTAAGATTCGTAGTTTTCAGAATCGTTCGTAGTTTTGTCTAGGCTTAATTTGTACTATCTTCGGATAGGTGTTTTGCCATTCAAGCTATAGTGGATTTTTCGCCATGAGGTACGCAGCAAGTTTCTGACTTGCTGCACAATTTACACTCGCGTTTATCAATTTTCGTCACTAAGTAATTCACATATTCCACTGTGCGCTTGAGTGTTAGGTCGAGCGTTAGCCCAACATTTTATCCAACATCCAGTTACAACTTAGAGGTTAACATTTATATCGTACCAGGACCACTTCACCTTTTTATACGTGCCAGCGATCTAACATAGTTGCATTGTCAAACTAATGATTATTTGTTAAACCATAAAAATATGAGTCTTTTTTTCTTGCCAATACTGATTACTCTTGTTGACATATTACTTCCATAGATCAGTCTATGCTGTTATGTTCCTCTGAAGATGCTTATTACTCGTCATATTCTCGCAGCCATCACAGGTGGTCTTGACTCAAAACTCGTGATGTTGGATTTCTCCAACGGACGACCGAACAAAATCATGGACTTTGGTAATCGGCTCTTCTGTTACGCTCGAACGTTGATTCGAATATCTTTATAGATCCTCGTGCGTAATTCTTCGGCAGAAACAATATACAGCATCATATGAATCATACATTGATTTGAGGGAAAATGATCTCCTCTATTTTCACAATTGTGTCATTGATCGACAGGTAGTGAAGCTGATGCAGGACAAGTGTTGTAACCAACCCAGCTTTTGTCCATGCTCTAGCAGTGCCAGACCTCGACACTGGCGATCGAATAGGCAAGATCTGTGCAGTTGCTAGAGGCGATGGAGTTGTTAGTGTCATCGATATAGAAAATGAACTTTCTTCTTCTCACTTAAAAATCAAAACTTTCTTCAAAGCACAGATGGGTTCTGCTAAATCATCACTAAAAGGTGAAGAAGATTCCTCGTCTAACGGAAAGAGTGATGAGGATCAAAATGATAAAAAGATGCGTGTTTGGACTACTCAGTGGGTGGACATGCCTCTGCTGTATCCTCTGTGCAAGTAATCTAACATAGACTTCTTTCGATGAGAGAGGTTATAAACTCTATAGAGCTCTTGAGATTTAGATTTCTTTATGTTTGCGATATTTATGAAATCAGAGCTTTTTCCGTGTTTGGAGGGAGGGAATGTTTATAATTTCGGGTGGCAACGATAAGTTCGTAAAGGTATGGGATTGGTCTAAGCAAAGTGGAGCCATCGGAGAAGATGCTAATTCTCTTTCCGTGCAGATATTAGTCTGAGAAGAAAGGTTTAGGTCACATTCACTAACTCTAACTTGTAGAATTTCATGAATGAAAAATCATATCTTTTTGGTCTTTCCTTCAGGTGAACATGCTCTGCACGACTACTATTGATTCGGAAAACTTGATTGTTTGTGACACTTCAAAACTGTCAAGGTTTACAATGTTGTCTGATCTGTTAATCTTTTTGTTTTTTGGGAATCTAATGTCGTCTTCGTCATGGAAAAAAATGGGGCTTCAAGATATATGTTTTGCCTCCGGCGGAAAGCGAGCCTCCCACTCGGCGTTGTGCACCGCCCTCACGACGTGGCCCTCTGCCACGGCGTCGCCGACTCGCTTTTTCCCATTGCTGGTGGTTCATTCTGATCGTTATGCAGGACGCCGCCGGCGTGAGGTGGCACGCAGGTATGCAAGCCGAGGTAGGTTAAAAAATAACGTTGTTTTGTTTTTTTGTTGATTACTCATTCATCTTCTTCTTCGAGGGCGATTGACATTTTTGGTCCCTTATATTTAACCTATGGGCGTTCCTAGTCCCGATATTCACGAGTTACATTTTTAGTCCCTCATGTTACATGTTTTACTCGATTTAGGTCCTCCGTTAAGTTGAACGGTATTTTAACAGAAAAAAGACGTGTCATGCTTACATTCCACCTCAAATTTATAAAGTATATAAAAAATAAAATTTCCAGAAAAAAAAAACAAAAAATAAGAAAAGAACAACGCCTCACAACTCCCAGCTGTCGCACGCCGCCGTTAGCCGGAATTCTCGTCACCATCGGGTGCCGATCAAACCCAGACACACCGTGACCCTCGCCGGCGACAACCACAACAACAAGCACAATTTTATGGTTCCCTTCGTCTAGGGTGTCGGAATCTGGGCGAGGCGCTGAGGAGAACCCACCTCGTCGTGTCTCCACCACCGCCGACCTCATCGTGCCACCACTGTCGGAATCCGTCACCGCCCGATGGCGAGCAAACCACCTCGCCATATCTGAGGTCGCAGCCGTCGCTCCACCACCACCAGATCTGAGCAAACCCAGCCGTCGCTCCACCATCAGATCCGCCACCGTCGCTCCACCACCAGCCACCGCCCTATGCCGAGCAAACCCACCTCGCCATATCTGAGGTCGCAGCCGTCGCTCCACCACCACCAGATCTGAGCAAACCCAGCCGTTCGCTCCACCACCAGCCACCGCCTCCTGCTCTCAGAATCGACCACCGCGCCAGATTTGAGGTCGACCGCCACCACTCGCAGTCGACACCCTCGAAGCCATCGCCGACCCCGCCATATCTGAGGTCGCAGCCGCCCGATCTGAGGTCGCAGCCGCCAGATCTGAGGTCGTCCTCGCCAGATCTGAGGCCGCAGCCGACTCCATCGCCGCAGTCGCCGCTCGGCGCTCCACGTCGCCCGTCGCCGCCCAGCAGAGAGAGAGAGAGGATAGAGAAAGAGGGGAATGTCGACATTTCGTTAATTCTTTTGGTCAAGTTTTATGACGAATAAAAACATGACACATGTTCTTTTGGTTAAAACTAACGTTCGACTTGACGGAGGTACTAAAGTGACTAAAAAAATGTAACATGAGGGACTGAAAATGTAATTCGGAAACATCGGGGACCACGGACGCCCATAGCTTAAACATTAGGGACCAAAAATGTCAATAGCCCTCTTCATCGACTGATTTATTAGGAATTTGATCTTCTATAGGTTTTGAATCTGATGTTGGGGTTTGTTTCGAATGACACCCAATAAGCCAAAGGAAGCTAAAAGAGCTCCTTCGCCACACGCCGTCGCAAGTCTTGGGGGGCGCTTTGGTCGGAATTGTCGTGGATTGGATGTGTTGTCTCAGCCTCATTTAGGTCATACGATAATGTGAAATGAATTTTGAAATATAATAAAAATTGCATATGTGCAGAGTCAACATAGCGTTGATGATTTGCTTTGTTATATATAGATTGGAGGTTCTTGGTCAATTCAAATATAGATTAAGGAGATGAAGTGGTCTAGGGAGGAGGGTTCGTCAGAGCCTCATCGCCAAGCTGTCTCGCGTAGGACCGTAATTATTTTCATTTCTATAGCTTATGTATTTGATTCGATCATGTTTAGCTTGGGTAATCTACTTTAATTGTTACTTCATGGCCCAATGCATTCTAATGATTGCCTTACATGCTTGATGTTCCTTTGGGATGTATTTTGTTATGATCTATGTAATTGACAAACATGTGAGAAACTGGTTTATTGTAGATTCTTATTTGCATTTTCCTGTTATAATTTCTCTAAGATTTTGATGTTGGAAAATTCGATTGCTTTATTAGGAGTATGAAGGCAAAGAATTCAATATATTTTAGCGACATATTGCTCTGCATCAGAGTTTCCCCCATCGGAGCTTGACGATTGTGCTGGATTTTGCTGCAAGCCGACATCTTCGACTTAATGCTGTGTGATGCTCGAGCGTGGATTTTCTTTGTAAAGGACGTTTTGTCAGTGGAGATGTACTCACCACCGTAGGCATCATCTTAGGAGATGGAAATATCAAGTGTAAGCACAAGTGTTGTTCTTTTGAATATCGAATTATCCTCTTCCATATTTGAACGGAGTTTATGTATCTGTTATGTTAACATGGGTCTTGATATCGGGACCTACACGAACACAACCTAAGAGGATCCAACAACATTGATAAGAATATGTACGTCATGCCTCTGAAAAACATGCTGATATTCAACGAGCTGAACTGCTTCGAAATAGCAAGTCTTGAATCCTGACCAAGGCGAGCAACCAAAATTGATATATTTAAATCTATGCTTCAAATTTTATTTTTGTTTGGCATGGCGGAACTAATATTTATTGTTTCAAATCTGCATCCCGATTAACATTGTACTCTTGATTAACACCGAACTTCGTGAAGGGAGGTCGGACCTACTTTGTTTTGATATCGATTGTGTTTTGGTGGTGAGCTTTCTCTTAATTAAAATTTGATTTTCTTTGTTTGTATCTCTTTCTTGCAATCATCATGTTCTTAGTTATATGTTTCATGCTTATGTTTTTCTAATTCTAATTTAGTAACTTTCTCTTCTTTCATTGTGTAGGTTTTGCTCCACATGCTGAAGATATCTGATGCAAGTGACGAAATTGATAACAACTTTATTGAGCTGAACAAACTATTCACGGTTATATAAGTTGAATTAAACTTTACAAAGGATATGGTATGGTCTTGATTGATTAGAGCGACTCTTCTTTTACTATTGACACAGGAATCAACCGCCCAAGGTCCGATAATTCACAGAGAGCAGATAACGATAAACAGTCTCCTCGAGAAGACAACAGCTAGGCGAGCGTCTTCAGTCCGCTGAATATATCATATGTCAAAGTAATCTACTTTATTTAAATGTCCATTTCCTCTTTATAGGCATCATGTTACGATCTATCGAAGCCCAAGCTCATGTCATGATCATTGTGACGTATTTGTTCCAAAGAACATGGAACGCCATAAAGAGAATCTCGATCCAACGGCTTTGAGGGCCCTCCTCGAAGGTTTTGTAAAATATTTACCTACTACTTATTTATCTTAGTTGAGGAGATGAACTTTTAAGAATATTTTTGTCGCATTCTTCATATAATGTGCTCGGTTCAATATGAGTCTTTCGTCAAAGCATATCTTGATCATCGACATAATAAAATATTTTGATTCGATGGTTTCCAATTGATCTACGACCCTTACTCTTCTTACTGCTTGTGAATCCACGATTTAAGGTCAGAAAATGTAATTGCAGCCGTATCCATGATCGGACTGAACATTCGTTCACTCGTCCCGACCAGAAAAAAAAACCCTTGAAAGATGCAATAAGGTACTCAGTTTTATTGATACGATTAAGTTATTAAGACGGTATAATTTGTTTCAGTTACGTCTTGAAAAAAAAATAAGGGAATTTAAGTACAAGGCATTGCTTGAAACGAGCCAACTGTAAATTCACACCCGACAAGATCGACTTTTGGCTACACCCATCGTGCTACAAGGCTACACCCATCGCGCTACACCCATCGTATTTTAAAAATAAATAATTATTAATTATTTTTATGACACATAATTAAAAACAGACAGCTTAGATATAATAATATTTATTCATTATACACATTAATATTCATTAGAACATATAAAAGAAGGCAAAATTATAAAATTAGGTCACTAAGTATACAAGTTTTCGTTTTTGGGTCACTATGTTTGATAATTGCAAAAGTAGGTCACTAACTTTCCATGTGAAAACAATTTTAGGTCATTTTTCAATTTTAGGTCACTAAGAATATATTTTTTCGATTTGGGTCACTAAGTTTAGATTTTTTTCAATTTGGGTCACTATGTTTATAACATTAGTACCAAATGAGTGACCAAAAATTGAAAAAAATGTAAAAACTAAGTGACCCAAAATCGTAAAATATATTCTTAGTGACCTAAAATTGAAAAATGACCCAAAATTATTTTCACATTAAAAACTAGTGACCTACTTTTGCAATTATCAAACATAATGACCCAAAAACGGAAACATGTATACTTAGTGACCTAATTTTATAATTCCCCTATAAAAGAACCAACTATTACAAAAGTAGGTATGGAGCAGAGCAAATGAAAAAAGAAAAAAGAAAATGGCATGAAAAGAAGTATACAGAGCTCATCGTTAATGGACACTTGAGGCCCAATCGATATTTAGGGGTTACTGTGAGTTGGGTGTCCAGTTTTACGATTATTTTTTACAAATATTCGAAGAAAGGTACCGTTCCTTTATTAAGCTTACTCTGGTCTTTCATGTTATTTCTCTTTGTTACATACTTGCAATTCTAAAGCCACTGTATCAGTCTTACATTTTTACAACAGTCGTACGTTGCTATTATCAGTCGCATTTCAGTTACAGTGTCGTAACCAGTCTGCCAATTTGCACTCTTACAAAGGTATGAGTACATAATTAACAAGCAATCTTGCAATTACGCATTCTTAGGTGTAATCTAGAAAGTCGCAAATCGCAGTCTTACACCGATGCACCCTTACAAAGTCACGGTCTTGCAAATTCGCAAACTTACATTGGTGGGCTTTTTTATGAGGACACAAACTGAGTATATCAGGTCAATGGATGTGAACAATTTAGTTTTTTGTGACAAGCACAGTGTTTCATATTTTTCTCCACATATTATCCTCATGGGTGTAAACTACACTGACATCACAGCTAATCTACCATTTAGTGTTGCGAAATGGACAGCTTAACGAAATTGGAAATAACTGTGAGGATAAAAGGAACACGGGAATTTACGTGGAAAACCCTTTTTAACTTGGGGTAAAAAACCACGGGCGAGATAGAAATTTATTACGGGGTAAAAAACAGGGGTTACAACCTCTCAATCTATAAAGGAGAAAACTCTCACTATCTCTCTTTATAGTCGGAGCAAATACCGAACAAACCCTCTATTTTTCTCTATTTCTCTCTATCTCTCTCTATCTCTATTAGGCTTTTATTTTGGTGTGGTGTGTGATCTATAATGAGGGATCAAGCCTATTATAGGCAAAACCCCATCTAATACATATATAATAATATAATTAAATAGTTGGTGGGTGGATTGGTTGTTGCACCAACCCACTCCCATCAATCTCCCACTTGAAGATTTGATTGATGCCCAATCAGATCTTCACACCATTCTTCTAGCTCACCTTTGCATGTTACTTAGATTCTGTCAATCCACATGAGGAACGACACCATATGAACTTGTCCACAGGAATTGCTTTGGTCATGTAGTCTGCCAGATTATCCGCAGTGTGAACTTTTTGCATGTCCACAGTCCCCGCTTCCACTTGTTCACGAACAAAGTGGTATTGGACCCGGATGTGTTTGGTTCTTGAATGATATGCTGGATTCCTTGCAAGATGCAACGCACTCTGGCTATCACAATAGAGAACAATATCTCTTGTTTGTGCCGAGTTCTTCCAGCAACATCTTCAAACCATATTGCCTCTTTACTGGCTTGCGTAGCTGCGACATATTCTGCTTCCGTTGTTGACGTTACAACAATGGACTGCAGTTTTGAAACCCAGCTTACAGCACCGCCAGCAAGATTGAAACACATATCCGGTTGTGGATCTGCTTTTATCAAGTTCACCTGCATAATCTGCATCAACAAAACCATGGACAGTAAAATCTGTACCTCCGTAACATAAGGCAAGATCCGAGGTTCCTTGATATATCTGAGAATCCTCTTAACAGCACTCCAGTGCTCCCGGCTAGGGTTGGACATGTATCGGCTAACAACTCCCACTGCATGGGCAATGTCTGGTCTGGTGCAGATCATTGCAAACATTAGACTTCCTACTGCCGATGCATATGGCAGTCGAGACATCTCTATCCTCTCGTCTTCATCAGTAGGACACATATCGGAGGATAGCTTGAAATTTGCAGCAGAGGGGTAGATATTGGCTTACTATCTTGCATGTTGAACCTTCGCAGATTTTCTTCAAATAATTCTTCTGGGAAAGCCAAATCTTCCGCTTGCTTCTCTCTCGAGATATTGCACGCCAAGAATTTTGTTTGCTGGCCCCAAGTCCTTCATTTCGAATTCACTGGCCAGTTGAGTCTTTAAGTCGGCGATACGACCTTTGTTGGGTCCTGCCACCAGCATATCGTCGACGTACAACAGCAACATGATGAAATCGTCATCGCCAAATCTCTTGAAATATGCACAAGGATCTGAATATAGCCTGTTGTAGCCAAGATCATTATGAAGGAGTCAAATCTCTTATACCAGCATCGAGGTGCTTGTTTGAGCCCGTAGAGAGATTTGATCAGTCTGCAAAACCAGATCTTCTTTTCCTTGTTCCTCGAAACCTTCTGGTTGAAGCATATATATTTCTTCATCCAGGTCACCATGGAGAGAAAAGCTGTTTTTACATCCAGCTGCTCAAGATGCAAGTCGAATGTCACACATTGACAAGACCACCCTGACTGTGTAAGTCGTACCACCGGTGAGAAAATTTCGTTGAAGTCAATCCCTTCTTTCTGAGCATATCCTTTTACAACCAGTCTAGCACGGTAACGCTCGACCGGTCATCACCATTCCGCTTGATTTTGTACCACCATTTGTTGCCAAGGGTTTCCTTCCTTGCGGTAATGGCACCAACTCCCATGTCTTATTTTTATAGAGAGCTTCCATTTCCTCTTGCATCGCTGAAATCCACAGACTCGCATCTGAATTATTCAGTGCTTCTTGGAAAGTGGTTGGCTCTCCATCCTCCGTTAGAAAACAGTATGCAAGATTGCTCTCTATCTCATAATCTGAGTGCCAACTTGGCGGCCTACGTTCGCGTGATGACCGCCAGAGATCCGGTACTTCAGATTCGACTGGGTTGAGCTCTTCGTGCTCCGTTCAGCTTCAGAAGAATTATATTGCTCCATTTTCTTTTCAACGGCGTAGTCTTTGTTACGCCTTTTGAACTGCTATCATTATCGACTTGCTCTTGATCGCTATCCTCCAAGAAGATAACATCTCTGCTGATAATCACTTTGTGGTCAGTAGATCCCACAAGCGATACCCCTTTACTCCTTCAGCGTACCCCAAGAACAAACATTTCCTGGACTTTGGATCCAACTTTGTCGTTTCTTGGTTGTGATACATCGCGTACGTTGAACTTCCAAATATATGGAGGTTTGAATAATCTGCAGGTGCACCAGTCCACATTCCATCGGTGTCCGCATCTCTATTGCAGTAGATGGGGCCCGATCACCACATAACAGGCAGGTACAGTACAGACCGCTTCCGCCCAGAATTTCTTCTCCAGGCCCGCAGTTCTCACATAGCCCTTGTTCTTTCCAACAGGGTCCTATTCAACCGCTCTGCCACTCCATTCTGTTGTGGAGTGTACGCCGTGGTGAACTGTCTTCTGATGCCCGCACTTTTGCAAAATTCAGTGAATTCTTTGCCAATATATTCCCCTCCATTATCTGACCGGAGACACTTGATCTTTCTTCCGGTTTCAAGTTCAACTCGCGCCTTATAGTTTTGAAGGTAGGGAGCACGTCATCCTTCTTCTTGATTGGGTACACCCAGCATCTCCTGGAGTAGTCGTCTATGAATGATACGAAGTAGCTGGGCTCCTCCCAGGGATGCAACTGGTGCTTGCCATACATCAGAGTGGATCAGTTCTAGAATTCCTTTGCTTCTAGAATTTGAAGTGGAGAACTTCAGGCGATGCTGCTTGCTCACAATACAATGCTCGCAGAATGGTAGCGTCACAGTCGTGAGACCAGAAGTAGATTCTTTTGCGCAAGAATTTTCATGCCTTGTTCAGACATATGACCAAGTTTCTTGTGCCAAGTCATCGTAGACTTTTCATTGAACTTGTCGTGGCAACGGATGCCTGCCCTTCTTGCAGAGTCTCTCCCTTCAGCATGTATAGATTTGCAGTTATCTTTTCTCCCTTCATCACCACTAGTGCTCCTTTGGAAACCTTCATTATCTTGTTCTCCAATTCAATTTTGAAACCAAGATCATCAAGTTGCCCCACGGACAACAGATTTTTCTTCAAGCCCTCCACATGTCGGACAGCATGGATGGTACGCACAGTGCCATCGTACATCTTTATTTGAATAGTCCGACCCCGACAATCTTCAGTGCTTGGTCATTGCAGCTGTAGACATACCCTCCAAAGGCTGCTCGTATTGATGAAACCATTCCTTCGAGAGGTCATGTGGAAAGTAGCTGCTGAGTCCATGAGCCACATGTCGTTGAATCTTCCATTTTCGGCGATAGTGGTTGCGGCTTCACACACAAGGCAATTCCATCATCGGTAGTGTTGGCGACGTTTCCTTGGGCATTGGGATTTTTATTTAGAGCCCAACAATCTTTCTTCAGATGACCTTTCTTGCCACAGTGGTAACATTTTATAACCTTCTATTTTTGGTAACAAGGTTTGCCGCTTTGACTCCCACTTGGACCAGACTCTCCGGGTCTTGGCCGTTTTCGATTCATGTTTGGACCACGTGCTCCTGATCTTGCCCTCGTTACTGTCAAAGCTTCCGCTTGTTGGGACGTTATCAACTTGTCTTCTTTGTTATTGCGCCGACTTCTTCTTCGAGAACCGCAGCTGCAATATTGTCGAAGATAAGTTTCCCCGCAGCTTGGTTGTTGCTCAGATTGATGACGAGTTGATCGTAGGAGTCTGGCAGGCTTTGAAGCAGAAGCTCAGCACGTTCACTTGGCTCTATTTTGTAGTCCAAGTCTTTAAGTTGAGAGAATAGAGTATTCAACTTGTTGATGTGCTCGGTCATTGAAGAAGATTCTTCCATTCGTAGATGGTATAATTTTTCTTTCAAGAAAATTCGGCTGTGGAGCGACTTGGCTGATACAGCTTCTCTAGATGATCCCAGATTTCTTTCGCACTAGTTTTCTCTTCAACGCTTGATAATATGTCATCTGCTAATGCCAGATGAATATTGGCGATGGCCCTCCCGTCCATCTTCCTCAGTTGGCATCACTCGTAATAGTTGTTGGTCTGCCAGTGATCGCCTCCAAACAATTTTCTTTGAGTAAAATTGCCTTAATCCTCATTTTCCACAGTGAGTAGTTTCTCCCGTTGAATTTCTCAATTTCATTTTTAGCTGCCATTTTTTCCCACGTCGCTATCGTCGGAGAAATTCAACAGTCCAGTCAAATAGTACTGATCAGATAATTTGCAGAAAGGGTAGCGACCAGCTTTCAAGAAAAAATTACCCTTCTAAGTAAATTCCAGATGAGATCTGGTGGGGTCACTATGTGTCCCGCTTGGCACCAGCCACCTAGACAGAACTTACTTACACAGTCTATTACCACGACTTGCCAAAAAACTCTTCCGTACGATAAACCTTTTCGATATCCTTTCTGATGTGGAAGATCAGACAAAGCTGCAACCACAGAGCATAATCGGAATATCAATCAGGGCTGGCTCTGATACCACTTGTTGCGAAATGGACAGCTTAACGAAATTGGAAAATAACTGTGAGGATAAAAGGAACACGGGAATTTACGTGGAAAACCCCTTTTAACTGGGGTAAAAAACCACGGGCGAGATAGAAATTTATTACGGGGTAAAAACAGGGGTTACAACCTCTCATCTATAAAGGAGAAAACTCTCACTATCTCTCTTTATAGTCGGAGCAAATACCGAACAAACCCCTATTTTTCTCTATTCTCTCTATCTCTCTCTATCTCTATTAGGCTTTTATTTTGGTGTTGGTGGTGATCTATAATGAGGGATCAAGCCTATTTATAGGCAAAACCCCCCTCTAATACATATATAATAATATAATTAAATAGTGGGGGGTGGATTGTTGTTGCACGAACCCACTCCCATCATTTAGAGTGTCTAATTTATAAAGCAACTGGGTCTGGAAGGTACCCGGTCACATCCGCTTATTAGGGGTTTGTCACCGGCTACGATGCTTCCTCACGAGACGGGACACGTCCGAGTCCCTTACAAATAATAGGGATGATTTCGGGTCCTGCCAAATCCGCTTGTACCAAAGCTAATTAACAATATTGTATCCGGATAATCATATTTAAATTCACAATGTCTAACCGGTGCGTAGCACGGGCAACACGTAGTATATATAATTAATCCTTCACAAATAATCAAATATTGACCCTTATAATATCCTCTCTGCTGATAATAGTATTCATTCTTTTCACAAGTCTAACTCGTCGTCGTCGTTGTTAGACACTCATGTTACCGACATGACTTTTCAAGTTAGCGTTGGCCCCATAGTATTATATTATTGCGTGCCCATATCTATAATTTAATCACGCAGCGCAGAATATGTAATCTCATATTCTTCATTACGCACTACATTACTTAACTTAATCACTCCCTTTCGATCTGAGTATCTTCTCACTATGGAATTAGGAAACTCAAACTGCGGTCAAATCTCTGCAACATTAATCCATCTTTTCCCTTTTCATAATAAACGTTGTTCTCACGTGTTTATCATCATCTACCACTACTACCGATCAGTCGGCCCTTCTCTCTCTCAAATCCAAAATCACAAATGATCCTCACAACATCATCATGCAGAATTGGACCATTGGATCTCCAATATGCAGTTGGGTTGGAGTTACATGTGGGAAACGACACCGTAACAGAGTCTCTTCTTTGAACATCTCTTACATGGGTCTCACCGGCGAAATCCCGCCCCAGCTAGGGAACCTCTCTTTTCTAATCTCTCTCGACTTGGCAGGTAATAAATTCTTTGGGACGATTCCCACAGATTTGTCGCGACTGAGGAGGTTGAGGTTCGTAAGAATAGGCGAAAATAGCTTCACGGGGGAGGTCCTTCTTGCTTTGCATCTTGCCTTGGCTCGAGTTCTTATATGCAAACAACAACAGCTTTGTGAGCTTCGATTCGTTCCTCGACGCCTCTTTGCTAACAACGAATCGAATCTCTACGAATTGGACGTGTCGTTCAACTCTCTCAGGGTAATATTCCAAATCTATGGGAAATACTTGGTCTCAAACGATTGATGATGAAGGCACATCAGCTATCAGGTTTTTTAACCTTCTTCGCTTTCCAATTTGACGAGTCTGGTGTATCTCAATATGGACAGCAACTACATCGAAGGGTCTTTACCAGAATGGATGGGGAATCTTCGTAGCCTTAGTTATCTGAATTTACAAGTAAATCGACTCATCGGTTCGATACCGTCGAGCATCTTCAACATATCAACCCTGGAAAATTTAGGCTTGATTCGGAATCATTTATCCGGCACGCTTCCATATGATATGTGTCTTCGTCTTCCAGCGCTCAGAGGACTTTATTTAGGACGTAATGAGCTATACGGTGGAATTACTTCAAATATTTCACTGTGCTCTAAGCTTCAAGTTTTATCTGTGCCATATAATAATATTGATGGTACATATCCATATGTTCCTCGGTCAATCCTTCACGCTGAGTGTTCTAAATGTTCCATTATGTCGGCACTAAACTTATTATGTTAATATGCAGGTGAGATACCAAGTGCAATAGGGGAACTTGAGGAGCTTGAGATTCTGCAGTTAGGGGTCAATCACTAAGTGGTTCTGTTCCAATAAATATATATATATTACCAGTTTGAGAATAATTGAACTTGCAGCAAACAGGCTTTCAGGTGATCTTCCATCAAAATTAGGTTATTTCTTGCCTAATCTTGAAGTGCTTAATCTGGAGACAATGACTTTGGTGGAGGTTTTCCAAACTCTATCTTAAATTGCTCCAAACTAACTCGGTTGGACATTGAAAGCAACCGTCTCATTGGTCCAATTCCTAGTTCCATAGGAGAAGATTTAAGTTTCTTACAGTTCTTGGGCTTGGGTGCCAATGGTTTTACATCTAACTCTGAACTGAGTTTTATCGATTCGTTGGCAAACTGCAGAAACTTAGCAGAACTAAGGGTTAACGAAATTCCATTATATAGTAACATACCTGCGTCTATTGGAAATCTATCTTCTCCTCTCGCCAAATTGTATGCTTATGGGTGTGGCATCATAGGTAGCATCCCTAATGAAATTGGTACCTAACAGGGCTGACAATGTTGAATTTACGCAGTAATGATTTGAACGGAGAGATTCCATCAACACTACATAACTTACAGAGCCTTCAAGAACTTGATCTTAGCTACAACCGAATAGAAGGACTCATTCCAAGAGGGCTTTGCCAACTAAAGAGTTTGGGAGTGATATATCTGTATGTCAATCAACTCACAGGTCCAATACCAGAATGCTTGGTAAATATATCATCTTTAAGATATATATCTCTCGATAACAATAAGTTGAGTTCGAATATACCTTCAAGCCTTTGGAATTTGGGAGATCTCTTAGAACTTAAAATTTCATCAAATTCTTTAACGGGTTCTCTGCCTCCAGAAATAGGAAATTTGAAGTCTGCAATAATTATTGATCTGTCAATGAATCAATTCTCTGGTGAAATTCCGAGAACATTTGGGGGTTTAACTCATCTAGTTAATTTTTCTTTGGCCTATAACGATTTCCGAGGCTCGATTCCTGAGTCAATTGGAAGCATGATCAATCTAGTTTCTTTGGACCTTTCTCACAACAAACTCAATGGGACGATTCCAAAGTCACTGGAAGCTCTAAAGTATTTGGAAAATTTAATGTTTCTTTCAATGGATTATCAGGAGAGATCCCTACTGATGGACCTTTTCAAAATTTTCACAAGCCAGTCGTTCATGTTCAATGATGCACTTTGTGGCCATTCAAGGTTTAAGGTTTTATCTTGCCGTGAATCTCAACGACACAGAGAGAGGAAGAAAGATTCTTCTACATTATTCATTTCTGTAGGAATCGGAGCCTTAGTTTTGCCGTCTGCTTGGCCTATGCAGCGATGAGATATCGAAGGAAAACGACTCCACCAACTGATGCAGACGCACCTGCTACGGGACAGCCCGTAAGATTCTCTTATTACGACCTATTGTATGCTACTGAAAATTATAGCGAAATAATCTACTGGGAAAGGGAAGTTTCGGTTCGGTTTACAAAGGCGTACTAAGAGATGGAACCGCCTTGGCCGTCAAAGTGTTTCACATTCAGCTCGAAGGTTCATTGAGGTCTTTTGAAGTCGAATGCGAAGCTTTAAGGAATCTTCGCCACAGAAATCTCGTTAAAGTCCTCGGCAATTGCACGAATCAGGAATTCAAGGCAATCGTATTAGAATACATGCAAAACGGCAGCTTGGAGAAGTGCTTGTATTCCGAAGAAAACCAAAATGTAGACATCAAGCAAAGACTCAACATCATAATCGATGTTGCAAGTGCATTGGAATATCTCCACCACGGTTATTCGATGCCAGTTGTTCACTGTGATTTGAAGCCAGGAAACGTCCTCCTAGACGAAGATATGGTTGCATGTATTAGCGATTTCGGCATTACAAAGTATCTAAATGAAGGAGAAAGCATGACACACACTAGGACCCTCGCAACGCTCGGCTATATGGCTCCAGGTATGTCTGATGCATACGTTATGGACCTTTAAATAACATATCTGTTTATATGGTTGTATATTATCATATTTCCTTATTTTATTATTTGCTTGAATGAAACAAATATGGGTTGAAGAATATGGTTCGGAAGGCATAGTTTCCACGATATGCGACGTGTATAGCTACGGAATAATGCTGCTGGAGACCTTCACGGGGAAGAGGCCGAGCGATGAAATGTTTTCGGGAGACACAACACTAAGGGATTGGGTAAACGGCTCATTGCCCGACGAAGTCATTCGAGTCGTCGATGCAAATTTGATTGCAGCAAACAATTTCGACGAAAAATTATTGCAGTGCGTCGTTTCTATTTTGGATTTGGGTTTTATTTGCACTGCTAAGTTACCCGGCGAGAGGATGAACATGAAAGAGGTTGCATCCCAGCTGAAGAAAATCAGAATCCAGTTAGTGAGGAGCAGTTGAGATCGAGAGAGATATGAAAAGAAAGTATACTACCAGGATTAAAAAAAACTGCATAATGGTTTATCTCTTTTTATATCTCCTCCATGTTTGCTTCTCTACAACTAATTAGTGCTAGTGTTTGTTTATGCCTTCTTCTTCCCTTATTTTGAGGTTGCACTGAGTGCGACTAATCTCGCATATATCCCACCGCTAATCCCGACCAAGACATCATGAGAACCCATTTCTGCGACGCTTCCGTTTTGCACCACAGCTATGACATCAGCCCCTTTAACAGTTTGAGAGACGATGAGCGACGATAATCGTCGTTCTGTTAACCCTAACTCTATCCAAAGTTTCCATCACTAGACGCTCAGACTCGGCGTCTAATGCGCTCGTCGCCTCGTCGAGCAAAAGTATTTTAGGGTTTTTGAGTATCACACGAGCTATAGCTACACGCTGCTTCTGACCGCCAGATAACTGCATGCCCCTCTCCCCGACGTAAGTGTTGTATCCCTTAGGCAATGCTGATATGAAGCTGTGTGCGTTTGCAGCTTTTGCAGCTTCGACGATCTCTTCTTCTGACGAAATTCCTAGGTTCCCGTAGCATATGTTGTCTCGAATCGTCTCGTTGAAGAGAATCGGTTCTTGGCTCACTAACCCCATTTGTTGCCTAAGCCAGCTTAGGTTCAGCTTTCGTATGTCTATCCCGTCCAAGAATATGTGCCCCGATTCTTGATCGTAGAACCTTTGCAGTAGGCTTATCACCGTTGATTTACCGCTTCCACTTTCTCCGACGAGTGCGTTTGTCTGGAGAAAAGATTTAAGAACGCTTTCATTTGCGTGTGGAGAAAAAATTGGCGTTATTTGAGCTAAAAAATAAGTAGTAACTTCCCAGCTGATATAATCATGCTTAGGTCTTTGAAAATTGGGATGTCTGGCCTTGTGGGATATGTGAAGCTAACATTCTGGAAAATGATTTCACCTTTTAAAGACTCGATTTTTATCCCATCTTCGCTGCTCGAATCGATCTTCGGTTTCTGATCGACGATCTCGAATATAGAAGCAGCTGCTTCTTTCGACTTCTTGAAATTCGCTAAAAGATTGCCGCTCTGCGAAATTCCAATGGACGAAACTTGCAGGGCAAAGAACACCTGAAAAAAAAGGCAATTTTCGACGACGTTCTAGGTACTTGTCCTTTGCAGATGAATGAATAAACAAGGTTGTGTTTTTTTACCTTAAAAACTTGGACAAACTGCTGGTGATAGTGGTTTGTAAGAAGAGCTCCTACGTAGAAGGAGAAAGAATGTTCGCTGAACAGAACGAAATTTGCGAAGCCTAAGCCAATGCCGCCGACGACTCCATTCCATATTCCTTGCTTCATGGGAGTCTTACACTTCTGCTGATAGTTTTCCATGAATTTCTCTTCGCGGCAAAATGAAGCAACCGTTCTTATTCCCCCGACTGCATCGTTAGCTACTTGAGTCGCCTCTTCGTATTTCAGCTGAAACACACATTTTGGTCTTTCGGAACAAATGAAGTCCTAAAAAAGAAAGTGAAAGAGAAAAAAAAATTGGACCTTGTTGTTCCCATCTTGAAGAAGCTTCGTACGTGTAAATCCTTCCATCAACATAAGAGGCAAGACGACTACAATGGTGAGCGCAAGCTTCCAATTGATGGCGAAGGCGATTAAAAGGCCAGCCAATGCAGTTGCTCCGTTTTGAACTGCTAACGATAACGTGTCGACGACGAGGTTTCTCAGCATCGAAGCATCGGTGGAAAGCCTAGCACCTATCGCTCCACTGTAATAAAAAAAGATGTTTTTTTCTACGAAGGCGAAGGATACTTGGTAAAAAGTCTTGTACGAAGACTATTATTCGTAACCTCGAGTTAGCAGCGTCGTCGAACCAGCTTATTTCTTGGCGAACGACCTTTTCGAACATCAGTGAACGAACCCTTTGCACGAGCTTTCCCCCCGAGATTCCAAACATGAAGTTCTGAATGGGAGCAGAAATTAAGACCACAGTGCCAACAGCTACAAACATCAAAGCCCAGAAATTAGAGTCCTTCTCAAGTTCGTTTCGAGGCTTTGTGAATATCCCAAATGCCGTGGCTAGCATGAGCCCAAAACAGGGTAGGTTACGCCGTGGGAGGCTGCAGCTATGGACCCTACTAGCAAGGCTGGAAGCTCGGGATGGTTCAGCTGGGCTAGCCTTTTGATGGTCGACTTGTGCTTATTCGAACCATCAGTTTCACTTCCTTGGCCTTTTTCTTCGTTCTTCTTAGATTCTTGGCTGAGAGTAAATTCTGTAGAGAACTGCTCCAAGGATGATGATCTTCGTCTCGAAGGAGCCCTAGCGAACGATCTTTCTTCGGGATTGAGCTGAGATGATTCGTTCTTGTTGTTTGTTCTTCGTTCTTCAGCGCCTTTTCCCTCTTGCATGCGAAGGAGCTGATGGTACACTCCATTAGGTTCTTGGATAAGCTCACTGTGAGTCCCTGCATGTAACTTTCAGGACACCTTAGCTGATTTGCAGATTGAAATAACCTTAAGTTTTTTGGACCAAATGTTTACCTCGCTCCACTAATTTCCCTTCATGAAGAACAGCTATAAGATCGGCGTTTTTCACAGTAGAGAGACGATGGGCGACGACGACAGTAGTTCGATTTGGCATAACTTTCTCGAGAGCGTACTGTACGTTAGCTTCAGAAGCCATGTCTAAAGCGCTCGTTGCTTCGTCTAAGAGCAGAATCTTCGGGTCTTTGATTATAGCCCTGGCAATACATATCCTTTGCTTTTGTCCGCCTGAGAGTTGAGTCCCATTTTCACCAACCATCGTATGAACACCCTGTGAAAAACAGAAAGAATCTCAGCACCTTCATCTAATGAAGAAATAGAATCATAATCACTTAAATCAAGTTTACATTTGGGAGTTTGTCGATGAATTCAGCACAGTTAGCAAGCTCTATAGCAGTTCTAATCTCTTCATCAGTAGCATCAGTTTTTCCAAAGAGTATATTCTCCTTAATGGAGGTAGTGAACAGCACTGGCTCTTGGCTCACTAGGCCCATCTTTCCTCTGATGTAACGGAGCTGATAATGCCTCAAATCGATGCCATCGATTGATATATTCCCAGCTTCAGGGTCGTAAAATCTCTGCAGCAAACTGATGATCGATGATTTCCCGCTACCGCTTTGCCCTACCAAAGCCACAGTTTTCCCCTTCGGTATGTGAAGAGAAAACCCAGCGAAGATCTGCGTAGGCCTCGATGGATATCTGAAGTGCACTTTTCGAAAGTCGATTTCACCTTCAAGACTTTCTGGGCGATCCCAGTTTCATCGCATGGATCGATAAGAGGCTGGCGTTCGATTGTCTGAAACAGCTTAACAGCAGCAGCTTGGCCAGACAAAAACGCGCTGATGCACGGGGAAACCTGAGTCAAAGATCTGATTTCGCAGAACATTGTTGTGTAAGAAAGTTACCAGAAAGAAAGAACAAATTTTGTTCAGATTTTCCATCGCAAAAACTTACGATCCAGCGATCATGATAGCGATAAGAACGTTCATCACATCTCCACCGCTGTATCCCTTTCTTTGATCAATCTGCATCCATACCAAATGGCAAAACCGTAGCAGGCGAAGGAAGTAAAGAGCATGAAACCCATCCCTAGCCCAGAAACCAGCCCTTGTTGTACAGTAGCTACGTAAGCTTTTTGCAGCTTTTCGTCGTATTTACGAATGGCCCTTTTCTCTCCACAGAAAGATGCAACCTTTGAATTCCCATTGACAATGTTAGAAATAAGGCAGACAAGAAACATATATATATATATATATATATATATATATATATACATAATTTTTACTTACTGTTCTGATGGCTCTAATTGTCTGTTCGACAACATTCCCAGCTTCTGAATAAGCTGATTGTCCATGAGCAGAAATCTTAGAGGTTATCAAAGCCATTGATCCTCCGACTAGGGCGAGAGGTGGGACACACAGTAAGAGAACTACTGAGAGAAACCATCCTCTGAAGAACGCAACAGTAAAGGCAGAGACAAACATGGATGTGTACTCAATGAACTGCCCAACCTGGTAAATTTCAGGCCATCAGAAACAAAGGATGATCTAGAGCATACGTCGATCGACTTTTCGCAAATGTACGTTACCTTAAGTCCCATGGCTTCGTGAACTAGAACTGCATCTCCAGAAATAGCTGTTACGACCTCTCCCGAGGTTGTTTCAGTGTCGAAGAATGCGATTTCTTGCCTCAGCAATGCCTTCAAGTAGAGGGTTCTTATTCGATTCGATTGCCTCTGCCCAGTCACAGTCCAACAAAATGCCTCTGCATCACAGAATGATTAGCGATAGGTTTTACAGTTTCAGCATCACAGCAACATGTATGAACTTACGTCGATATCCAGCAATTGCTGAACCGATGGCAATGTAGAAGATCTTCAGTGCTACCTAAAAAACCATACAAATCGCAAATAATACATAATCCGAAAAGTTCTTTTTTTGTCCTACTGTGAGAGTTTATATGCATGCCTTTGAAACTTCATTGAGAAGCTGGGATTGATCGGTTTCTCCTATAGAGTTGACGAGTCTTGAAACGCAAGTGTGCTGATGGGCTGTGAAGATCCACTACCTATGGCCCCAATAGTCCCAACGATCAATAAAGCCACGTCGAATCTATCTGCGTGAGTAAACAGCTTGAAGAAACCTACTTTCTGCTGCTTCTTCGTCTGATCTTCCTCTGTTTCTTCTGCAAACTTCTGATCAAGCGCCATATCAGAAGCACTGAAAAGGTTCTTGGCAATGTTTTAAAACGCGTGTTGCGCAGTGCGTCGCGTTTTTGTTCCAACAGCGCATAGCGTAAATAGCGTAGCGTATTGCGCGAGTATTTCAAGCAAGCCAATTTTAATAAAAAGAATAACATTTATACTATTAGTATAATTACCAGAAACATAATATTAATAGATGAAGCAAACAAATGATTTTAACAAGGCATAGTTATAAATCTAATTAATATATAAACCCTAACAATAAAAATAAATCATTATCGTGGGCTTTGAACCATCATTCAAAATATTGAAAATAACAAGTAAAATTTTGAACAATCTAATATTATATAATGCCATCTTTAAAAAATATATGGATATCGAAAATATAAATATGCATGTCATTTTGATCGTATTTAAACAAAGAATAAATTAAAAAATTTTATTTATTTTATCACATGAATTACATTAAATATTCCGTTTTTTATGATTTGGTGGGAAACTAATAAAAAGTTAAAAAGAAAAAGTAAAAAAACAAATAAATAGTTTGTTCAAACGTGTCATTGCCTCAAATCACAGTTCCTGTCTCTAATAATACAATTGTCAGACACTTGTCGGATTTACGCTTTTTATTTAACGCGTCATCGCGTTTTAGTGGAAATATTCGCAATAGAGCGCGTTATCGCGCGCGATCATTCGCTATTTAAAACACTGGTTCTTGGCTATGTATCACCCTTCTATATATCTTTGCATCTACCTTGGTTCGTAGAACAAAATCAAGAATAATATAAGATAAATATTAAGCTTATCTTACACATGTATATATGGAATGTATTCGCCAAAACCTTGCTGTAAGTCGACCAAGAATCTTGTAAACTTTTGTAGTTCAGTGAAGGATCTGTAGAAATAATTGTATATTTCACTGAATAGTGATCTCCCTGTTTTATAGGAGAGTACAATTCTATCTATGTACAATATACACTAAGATACAAAAAATCGTATCCTAAACTGACTAACTACAGATAAGGAAAGATAAATCTAACTCAATAATATCCTATTCTGCAACACTCCCCCTCAAGCTGAGGAATAGATATTCGTCATTCCCAGCTTGGAAGTGAGATCATGAAATCTTGTGACATTCACTCCCTTCGTTAGAACATCTGCCAATTGTTGTTGGGATGGAACGTATGTCAAGCAGACTTGACCATCTTCAAGCTTCTCTTTGATAAAATGCTTATCAATCTCAATGTGCTTGGTGCGATCATGTTGTACAGGGTTATGTGCAATGTTGATAGCCGACTTGTTATCACAATAGAGTTTCATGGGACCTTCTCTAGTGATCTTCAAATCATTTAAAATGATATTCAGCCAAAGCAATTCGCATACTCCTTGTGCAAGAGCTCTGAATTCCGCTTCAGCCGATGATCGTGCCACCACATTTTGCTTCTTACTCCTCCATGTTACCAGGTTCCCGCCAAGAAAAGTGCAATAACCTATGGTGGACCTTCTATCGATAGGTGACCCACCATAATCCGCATCAGTATATGCTTCTATAGCTGTCCTACTACCTCTTCTGAACAACAGTCCATTCCCAGGTGTGCCTTTCAGGTAATGTAACACCCTATATGCTGCTTGTAGATGAGGTTCTCTAGGATCATGCATAAATTGGCTGATCACACTAACAGGATAGGCTATATCGGGTCGACTATGGGCCAAGTAGATGAGTCTTCCAACCAGTCTTTGATACATTTGTTTGTCCACAGCCGGTTCCTCTTTTGCAGCGCCTAATTTCTGGTTTGTATCAACTGGACTCAAGATTGGTTTGCACCCAATCTTCCCAGTTTCCTTTAACAGATCAGTTACGTACTTCTGTTGAGATATGAAGATGCCATGTGAAGAGTAAGCGACTTCAATTCCAAGGAAGTACTTGAGCTTTCCTAATTCTTTTATCTCAAACTCACGCGCAAGTCTGTTCTTAAGTTCATTCCTTTCCGTTTGATCATTGCCGGTAACTATAATGTCGTCCACATAAACTAGGAGCGCTGTGATCTTCCCATCAGTCGAGTGTTTAATGAACAAAGTATGATCTCCTTGACTTTGTTTATATCCCGACTTCTTCATCACATCAGTAAATCTCCCAAACCATGCTCGGGGAGATTGCTTTTCTCAATCTGCATACTTTCCCGTCAGTCTCTCTTGCAAATCCCGGTGGAATTCTCATAAAGATCTCCTCTTTCAAATCCCCATGAAGAAAGGCATTCTTCACATCATACTGCAAGAGGGGCCAATCATAGTTAGCGGCTAACGAAATTAAAACCCGTACTGTATTCATCTTGGCCACCGGTGCAAACGTTTCCTGGTAATCAACACCATACGTTTGAGTGTACCCTTTTGCGACCAATCTAGCTTTGTGTCTTTCAAGTGTCCCATCAGCTTTGTACTTCACGGTGAATATCCATTTGCAATCAACTATATTCTCCCTTTTGGCCTATCAACAATCTCCCAGGTTTTGTTCTTCTCAAGTGCTGTTATTTCCTCCTTCATAGCATCCTTCCACTCTCTTTTTGTCATAGCCTCAGAAACAGTGTTAGGTATAACAATAGTGTTAAGGCTCATCATGAATTTTCTATGGCTGGGGGAACAGGTTTTTAGACAAATGTAGTGAGATAAGGGATAAACAGGATGTTTAGTACAATTTCGAGTACCTTTTCGAACAGCAATAGGAAGGTTTGAGTCATCTAGTGGTTCTGATATATCAGAATTCAACGAGTTTTCTTCAGGTGAATCAGATTCCACAGGAGGTGCTGAGATGGAGTCTTGGACTTGTGTGTGAACAGGGGCGGTCTTTCTCCTGGAATAAACTTGAGAAAACCTTGGAAACTGATTAGAAACCATAGGGGGCTGCTCACATTGGGTTATCTCAGGTTGGGGATGCTCACATTGTGTTGACTGAGGCTGGGGCTGCTCACATTGGGTTATCTCAGGTTGGGGCTGCTCACATTGTGTTGACTGAGGCTGTGGTTCAGATACTTGTCTGGGCAAATATTGAGGTAGATCAAGATCTTTTAAGGGTTCAATACTATCTTCACTAACAACATTCTCCCCCTGAAGATAGGATTCTGAAAAATATGGTTTGTTTTCTGAAAATGTGACATCAGCAGATAGATATGTTCTCCTTAGCTTAGGATCGTAACATTTGTACCCTTTTGTGTGTTCGAATACCCGATGAACACACACTTAATGGCTCTAGGATCTAGCTTCCCTCTTAGATGGCTATGAACATGAACAAAGGCAGTACATCCAAAGACTCGAGGAGTAAGGCCATTGGAAGTCTTAAAATGAGGATGAAAGTCACTTAGAGTTGCAACAGGACTCTTGTTGCCAAGAACTCTTGAAGGTAGTCTGTTTATCATGTAAGTAGCATTCAAAACACCTTCCCCCAATAATTTTTTGGAACATTATTCTGAAGGAGTAATGTCCGGACAGTTTCAAGTAAATGCCTATTTTTCCTTTCAGCCACCCCATTTTGTTGGGTGTGTAGACACAAGATGACTCATGTATGATGCCATGCGACTGAAAGTAGGAGGACAAGGTATTATTGAAATAGTCTTTGGCATTGTCGGTTCTGAACATTTTTATTTTGGCTCCAAACTAATTTTGCACCATGTTGTGAAATTGAGGTATAATGAGGCTGACTTCAGATTTTTGTTTTAGAAGGAACAACCATGTGACTCTGGTGCAATCATCTATAAATGTGACAAACCATCTTGTTCCAGAGATGTTTGGGATAGAAGATGGTCCCCAAATATCACTATGAATCAACTGAAAAGGTAAAGAAGATCTTTATTACTAATGGGAAATGAGATACGAGTATGTTTAGCCATACTACATATATCACACTGTAAGTCAGCAATATCTAAACCAGAAAAAAGCTTAGGAAACATGACTTTTAAAGAGGCAAAGGAGGGATGTCCTAGACGCTTATGATATAACCAGATGGAGTCTCGATTGGATATACTCAAATAAGAGGTAGGCAAGTCACTGTGAAGTGTATTGAGTGGCTCTGGCTTCATATGGTAGAGACCGCCCCTTTCTTCAGCAAGTCCAATCCTCCTCCTCGACCCCTGTTCCTGAATGGTACAATGAGATGGAAAGAAGGTAGCATAACATTTGAGGTCATCGGTTAGTCTTTTTACAGAAATAAGACTAGTAGATAATTTTGGAACATGTAAGACATCTTTGAGTAGAAGGCCTGGTAAAAGTGATATGTTTCCGATCCCTGCAACAGTGGCTAGAGACCCATTGGCAACAATATTTTTTCTGTTGCTAGGACAAGGAGTGTAAGAAAGAAATAGGCTGAATGTAGGAGTCATATGGTCAGTGGCACCTGAGTCTAGAATCCAAGAATGGCTTGGGACTGTTTTCGAGGCATTTGAACATCTAGAGGATGAAAGATTACCTGATGGAGTTAATGAACAGCTCGCTGAAGAAGGCTTTCGTAGGGACTGAAGCAAACTCCTCAGACTAGCAACTTCCTCACTGTTGAATCTCCCACCATCTTTGCTTTCCACTATGTTAGAGCTCTCTGCTATGTTCACTTGAGACCTTTGCTGATTTCCTCGATTTCCCCATTCTCTGCTTGGTGGTTTGCCATGTATTTTCCAGCAAGTTTCTCTAGTGTGTCTTGGCTTCCGACAGTGATCACACCATAGATCATCCTTATTTCCCTTTCCTCGAGTTTCTTTGTTTGATATCTTTGGAAATTCCGACTTTGCAATCATGGCAGATCCTTCGGTTGTCTTGGATTCAAGCATAACCAACCTTCTGCTTTCTTCTCCTCGAATCAAGGCAATGGTTTCTTCCAAAGAAGGTATATCTTCCTTTCCCAATATTTGAACCCGTACTTGATCAAACTCAGGATTGAGGCCTGCAAGGAAATCATATGTTCGGTCCTTTTCGATAAACGTTTTTAAGGTCTTGGCATCCTCCGTACACTTCATCTCAAATGTCCGATAGTGATCAAGTTCTTGCCATAAGTTCTGGAGTAAATTGGCATATTCAGTTACTGTTTTGTCCCCTTGTTTTGTAGCAGCAGTCTTGACTTTGATTTCATATGCCTGTGCAGCATCACGTGCCTTGGAATAGGTTCGGCTAACATACTCCCAGATCTCTTTGGAGCTGGACAGGAACATACACGTATCACTTATTTGTGGATCCATAGATTCCCATAACAAGACAGAATCATGGAATCTTCTTCATCCCATGCGTCAAACTTAGGATCTTTAGATTTTGGGCCTTCTTCAAGAAGATGTTTGAGTCTTCCTTTACCTTTAAGGTATGTGCGAATGAACTGAGACGACTTCAAGTAGTTTTTTTCCATTGAGTCTGTAGGTGGAACGAAGATTCTGTAGGTCTCCAATTTTCTGAGGATTACTGGAGTCTTCAGATTTTTGGGGCTGGTAACAACTGATTCGGTTGACATTGATGTACAGCAATTAAAGCTGGAAAATAATAAGGTTAACAACTATGAAGGTTGTTGATTTATTCGAGACCTTCCAAGAGGCTCTGATACCATGTAGTTCAGTGAAGGATCTGTAGAAATAATTGTATATTTCACTGAATAGTGATCTCCCTGTTTTATAGGAGAGTACAATTCTATCTATGTACAATATACACTAAGATACAAACAATCGTATCCTAAACTGACTAACTACAGATAAGGAAAGATAAATCTAACTCAATAATATCCTATTCTGCAACAACTTTCGTGATATGTCTTTCTCGGTGGAACAATAATCAGGCGGCAACTCAAGCTCAAGTAGTATTAGAAATATTCCAATGGGACATAAAAGTACGAAAGCGTGCTGCTTTATCATCTCAGAAACATCGTTCTATTATACGATCTCCTCAGCAGTAAGATTTGTCGATGAGCGAACCGAGTTTTCTTGATATTGTGGCTTTTTTGCTCTTCACCGGCTATACATGATGGAATAGTGCTAATTTGGGACATACATTGTTTGTCCATTACTTCACTTGGAGACATCAATTTCCATGAGCAGGATAAACTTGTACATAGTTTCTAACGGTCTTTTTATTTCAGCCATGAAAATTTCTTGATTTCATCAGAACACATTGTGTCTTATTATATGTGCTTTGTCCAAAATCATCAGACGGGCGATAGATCGTTGTGATCAATCTATGCAGCTGTGTGATATCTATCTGTGTCAACTGCCAACATATATTCTTCTATATGATGATGATGTGATATCTCGATATAGTACAGAATATTTTTACGCACGTTTATGTTGTCACATTGTATATTTCTCCATATATCAATACATTAAGCGTATTTAACAACATATAATGGAAATGAAAAACAATGTCTGAATCAAATCGATATCTAACGTGTTCGAATGGCGATGAACTTAACACATGTAACAATCTGTCAAATATCAGACAATAATACTAAGAATAAAATATTTTACACACCACGGGGACGAGAATACACAGACCCTCATCGATGTATGAAACAGCGTAAACCGTTGGAAAATATATATGTTGAATATTGTGAGCTTAAACCCTCCTTCTGTTTAAGCTTTGAAAAATGGGAATGTCTGGCCTTGTTGGATATCTGAAGCTACATTCTGGAAATGATTTCACCTTCTAAAGACTCGATTTTAGCCCATCTTCGCTGCTTGAATCGACCTTCGGTTTCTGATTGACGATCTCGAATATAGAAGCAGCTGCTTCCTTCGACTTCTTGAAATTCGCTAAAAGATTGCCGCTCTGCGAAATTCCAATGGACGAAACTTGCAGGGCGAAGAACACCCGGAAAATAAAGGATATCTTCGACGACGTTATGGGTACTTTTTTCTGTCATTTACAAGCGATGAATGAACAAACAAGGTTTTTTTTACCTTAAAAACTGGACAAACTGCTGGTGATACTGGTTTGTACGAAGAGCTCCTATGTAGAAGGAGAAAGAATGTTCGCTGAAGAGAACGAAATTGGCGAAACCTAAGCCAATGCCTCCAACTATTCCATTCCATATTCCTTGCTTCATGGGGGTCTTACACTTCTGCTGATAGTTTTCCATGAATTTCTTCGCAGCAAATGACTCAACCGTTCTAATTCCCCGACTGCATCGTGAGCTACTTTAGTCGCCTCTTTGTATTTCACCTGAAAAAAACACACATTTCGGTCGTTCGGCATAACTAAAGTCCTAAAAAAGAAATCGAAACAAAAAAAATGGACCTTGTTGTTCCCATATTGGAGATGCTTCGTACGTGTAAATCCTTTCATCAACATAAGAGGCAAGACGACTACAATGGTGAGCGCAAGCTTCCAATTGATGGCAAAGGCTATTAAAAGGCCAGCCAATGCAGTTGCTCTACCTTAAAAACCATACAAACCGCAAGAAAAATGAAAATAACATCATCCCAAAAGCTCTTTTTTTTTTGGTTCTAACTGTGGGGGTGTATATGCATGCCTTTGAAACTTCATTGAGAAGCTGGGATTGATCGGTTTCTCCTATAGAGTTGACGAGTAAGAAAATGCAAGTGTGCTGATGGGCTGTGAAGATCCACTGCGTGAGTAAACAGCTTGAAGAAACCTACTTTCTGCTGCTTCTTCGTCTGATCTTCCTCTGTTTCTTCTGCAAACTTCTGATCAAGCGCCATATCAGAAGTACTGAAAAGGTTCTTGGCTATGTATCACCTTTCTATATCTTTGCATCTGCCTTTGGTTCGAACAACAAAATCAAGAAATCTTCATAATATCAGATAAATATTAAGCTTATCTTACACGTATAGATGTACATGTATTTGCCAAAACCTTGCTGTAAGTCGGCCAAGAATCTTGTAAACTTTCGTGATATGTCTTTCTCGGTGGAATAATAATCAGGCGGCAACTCAAGCTCAAGTAGTATTAGAAATATTCCAATGGGACATAAAAGTATGAAAGCGTGTTGCTTTATCATCTCAGAAACATCGTTCTATTATACGATCTCCTCAGCAGTAAGATTTATCGATGAACAAACCGAGTTTTCTTGCGGCTATACATGATGGAATAGTGCAGATTTGGGACAAATTGTTTGTCCACTAGTTCACTTTGAAAACATCAATTTCCATGAGCAGGATAAACTTGTACATAGTTTCTAACTGTCTTTTTATTTCAGCCATGAAAATTTCTTGATTTCATCAGAACACATTGTGTCTTATTATATTTGCTTTGTCCAAAATCATCAGACAAGCGATAGATAGTTGTGATCAATCTATGCAGCTGTGTGATATCTGTTTGTTTCGACTGCCAACATATATTCCTCTATCTCTATATGATGAGATGTGATATCTCGATATAGTACAGAATATTTTTACACATGTTTATGTTGTCACATTGTATATTTCTCCATATATCAATACATTAAGCGTATTTAACAACATATAATGGAAATGAAAAACAATGTCTGAATTCAAATCGATATCTAACGTGTTCGAATGGCGACGAACTTAACACATTTAACAATCTATCAAATATCAGACAATTAATACTAAGAATAAAATATTTTACACACCGCAGGGACGAGAATACACAGACCCTCATCGATATATGAAACAGCGTAATCCGTTAGAAAATATATATGTTGAAGATTGTGAGCTTAAACTCTGCAAATCAAGGCTGAAGGAATTGAAGCAAAGCTGAAGATCATCATGGCTTGTTAAGAGTTAAACAAAGCTGGAAAATTTTTAAGTCTTCAAGCTCGATTCTGTTTAAATGCAGACTGTTGATCTTGGCGCGCTAATGATCAGATGGCTCATATTAAGAGTTGCGTTTTCACTTATAAAGTTGCAACAGCTTTTTTATAGGTGGCTGGGAAGTTACGTGAGGGCTACTGTTTTAGCTAATTTTCCTGAAGCTATAAATATCAGAACTTTGAGTTCAAGTAGCAGACTTTTTGAGCTTCTAACTTTCTATAGAGAGCGAATCTTTGAGAGCTGCGAAAGAGAAAGTTATAGAGCGTATGAGAGGCTTGTATATACTTCTTCTCGATTAGTAAAATAATCTCTGATTGGTCCGATGACGTAGAACAAAGTTGGGTCGAACCACGTAAAAATCCTGTTTTTCTGGTTTCTTTTTTCTCTGAATTTCGATCTGAATTCGATCAAGATTGTGTTTCTTGATCTGATCAACACACGAAAGAAATAGCTTGATCAATTGCGAACCTAAAACAGCGAATTTCTCAACAATATATTTAAATAAGGACATCATTGGATCCCAAAGAGTAGTTTGTGGGCAGTCTTTGGCGTCTCTCCATATAAGCAGTGGGGAACCATCCCACCCTTCCTTTGCATTCTCCTTCTGACCACCCAGATGGACTTGCCTGGCGAAAAAATTAGAAACAGATAAAGAGCGAAACATGAAACTCGTAATTATTAGGCTATTGAATGATACAGTAGGAGAAAACAGAGGTTAATAGAGTAAGAGAAAGCAACCTTTCGAACAACGACATAGTCACCCACCTCCAAGCTCAGTTCCTTATCTGATTCACCGTAGTAAGCATGCATTGCCTGTTTAATTTAACAGCCAAATCTGCCTGTTAGACGTTTGCTAATGCAAAAGAGTATAATGTATATGAGCTTCTTCTACCTTAAATATAGGTTTTGATTTTTTCTTACGATAGTGTGATGTTGAGTTTAGGCATACATTACATACCTCGGCCAAGAAGTACTTTGTTTTCTCGGAAGTGTGATTCAAAGGAGCAACTGGGGGAGCAGCCTCTTTCCTTTGTTTCTCTGAGACCATCTGCGCCAGATTATTGCTTCATCAGACATCAACCGAAAAGAACCTTAAAAGCGACTCAGATGATGATCTGATGAGGTCAAACACATACCTCGGTTTCAATATTTCCAAGAATTGTGGCAACACTCTCGTGATATGTTCGTTCGCCTTCAATCTACAGAGAGAAGAGCACGTCACTTGAAGCATATTGACCCTACTACAAGCTAGAAAATATATAACCCTAAACTTGTGTTTTACAGTATTCTCTTGCTATACCATTGCGACGAATCTCTGGAATGTGAGCATCTGCTGCTGTGATTCAACAGCAGCCAAAGCTGCAGAGGCTTCCTTACCAAGTACTGCCATGTTAGCTCAGTTCGTGCTTTCTTGCCTCAGCTGCACGAAGTTTGGCGGCAATTCTCTAACACGTGCCTGTCTCCTAGTAATTTCCGCTGCCTGCAATTTTTAGAAGTGAAATTATAGCATCCACGAGCAAATTTCGATATTACAAGCTCGGCATTGCAGTTCAATATCATCCATTTACTACATATATAAATGCTATGATTTACCTGAGCTTCTGCTTCTTGTCTCATTCTACTATACCGTTGAGCAAGATGACGAGCATCTTCTAGAGGACCACCAGCACTCATTGCCCTCAAAGGTTCCAATACCTATTAGAACAACAAGTATGTTGCATTAAAGTCCATGGAACAGAGATGCAAAACACTTAACGAATCGATTGCAATCGGATACTATGATGATTTTCTGAGAATAAGTTATTAAACGGAGATCAACTTGGTTCTAGCATCCCGTCAATCCTTATCATTACCTTTGAAGTTTGGAAATTCCTATCAAATATCCGTCGAATTATTTCTTATTATAAGTATCCATTTGAAAATTTCTTCATGTTCAGTAACTAAAGTGGATAAAAAGTTGAAAGTACCCTGTCTCACATTTCAAAATTGGACATCATATCAACTGATTTTGAAATTATCCCAAAAATTGTAGAAATAATACCATCTTTTTGTTATTGTACCAGTAAAAATAACGTTATCGAATTTTAGACAATGAAATTCGACGTTATACCATCTGATTTTGCTATTATGTCAGAAATTGTAGAAATTATAACAACTGTTGCCGTAATTATACCAACAGAACACTATACCATAATAGTTGGTATAATTAGAACAATAGTTGGTATATGATGTCCAATTCAATTTTAGAAAAGGGTATTTTAGTCCGTTCGTTGTTTGGGTATTAAACACACAATTTTTTTGCAGATGGATACTGACAGGAAGTTTTTTCGTAGGGTACTGAACAGGAATCTCAAACTTTGAGAGGAACCGATAAGGAATTTACCCATATATTTTTAGTGCTAGTTCCAAATCTTACTATTTTTCAGTAAAATGAGATCTGTCAATATAGTTTTTGAAAATATTAGTGAAGTTGTGACTAAAGAAGACTCATTTTTATTCGATCACTTCAACAAATATGACCGAGCTCAGAAAATTGAGAGGTCGCGCAGCCGCCACTTGCTGCATCGCTTCTCTCCGCCCGCCTGCCCTCGTCGCAACCTCCGCCGAGTTAATTGGAATCGCGGTGCAGTCTGTTAATTTTTTAGAGTGGCACCTTAACAATCAATGCGATTTAATCAATTAAATGGTAATTACAACGCAATCATTATCATTGTCTTTTCAGATTATTGATTTGCAGCAATCGTGTTTGTACAAAACATTACGAGCCCTATTCCTCTTTTGTATTACTAATAATCTATCTTTTTCTTTCCAAGTTTTTTCCGTTGCTGCCACTGTGATATTGGCAGGTTCCTTTTACTGTAGTTTGATGGTTTTGGAAAAGTTGAACCTTTTTTTTGGCCTTTGACTAAATATTCAGATTTGTAGTATTGTCCATTTTCTTCCTTGGAGAACATGAGGTAACACCTATCGAAGGCCTTCACTTGTTTGTTACGCTCTGTATCTTTTCTCCTGCAAATCATACTTGTTCCATAAGCAGCTGAAGCAATCGTTTTATATCTGCCGGCGCATCTAGACAATAGTTGCATTGTCAAACTAATGATTACTAACCATAAAATATGATTCTTTTTTCTCGCCAATACTGATTACCCTTGTTGACATATTACTTCCATAGATCAGTCTCTGTGGTTTGTGTTTCCTCTGAAGATGCTTATGACTCGTCATATTCTCGCAGCCATCACAGGTGGTCTTGACTCAAAACTCGTGATGTGGGATTTCTCCAAAGGACGACCGAACAAAATCATGGGACTTTGGTAATCAGCTCTTCTGTTACGCTCAAACATTAATTCAAATACCTTTATCAATCCTCGTGCTTTATTCTTTGGCACAAACAGCATGCAGCAGCATATGATACATCGATTTGAGGGAAAATGATCTCCTCTATTTTCACAATTGGTCATTGATCGACAGGTAGTGAAGCTGAAGCAGGACAGTGCTGTAGCCCAGCTTTTGTCCATGCTCTAGCAGTGCCAGACCTCGACACTGTCGATCGAATAGGCAAGATCTGTGCAGTTGCTAGAGGCGATGGAGTTGTTAGTGTCATCGATGTAGAAAATGAACTTTCTTTTTCTCCACTTAAAAAATCAAAACTTTCGTCAAAGCACAAAAAGGGTTCTGCTAAATCATCAATAAAAGGTGAAGAAGATTCCTCGTCTAATTGGAAAGAGCGACGAGGATCAAAATGATAAAAAAGATGCTGTGTTTGGACTACTCAGTGGGTGGACATGCCTCTGCTGTATCCTCTGTGTAAGTAATCTAACGTAGACTTCTTTCTATGGAAGAGGTTATAAACCCTTGGAGCTCTTGAGATGTTAATTGAAATAGATTTGTGTTTGCGATATTTAAAATCAGAACTTTTTCCTTGTTTGGAGAGAAGTGGAAGTTTGTAATTTCGGGTGGCAACGATAAGTTCGTAAAGGTATGGGATTGGTCGGAGCAAAGCGGAGCCAGCGGAGAAGATGCTAATTCTCTTCTTCGTGCAGATATTAGTCTGACAAGAAAGGTTTGTAGGTCACATTCAGTAGCTCTACTTGTAGAATTCCATGAATGAAAAGTTAAATTTTTTGGTCTTTCCTTCAGGTGAACATGCTGTGCACTAAATTTGATTGTTTGCCACACTTCAAAACTTGTCAAGGTTTACAGCGTTGTCTGATCTATTAAATTGTTTTTTTTTCCTTTGGAATTTAATGTAGTTCTTACTGCGCCATGTTTTATCTTGCGTTGTTGAGTTTTCTTAAAGCAGAAGATTATCTTGAATACTGTAATTCGAGTAACATGTCTTAACCATCATACAGATAATGGTATCGTGACATTAGATATTTCTTTCTCATTTAGTCTTGTCGTCCCGACGGTTACAGCTAATTAATTTTCACTATTAATCAAACATTGACCTGATAATGTCTTCAAGTTGTGGCTGATAATTGTTCTCTTTCTTCTGGTCAGTTTTTCTTTTTTATATTTTATTTTCTTCTTTTCTGGGTCGTCGTCGTCATTAGACGACTCATTTTACCAAGTTTGACTTTTCAAGTTCGCGTTGGTCCCATAGTAGTGTTGCGTGTGTGTTAGCGCCATTCTTCTCATTACGCACTACATTACTGAATCGTGCCATCTACAAAACCACGCAGCGCAGAGTATGTAATCTCATATTCTTCATATCGCACTACATTACTGAATCTGAATCACCTTTCGATATCTGAGTATCTTCTCATTATGGAAACAGGAAACTCAAACTACGTTCAAATCTCTGCAATAACCTTCTCCCTTTTCATAATAAACCTTCTTACGTGTTTATCATCACCTACGATGCAGACTACTACTGATGAGTCGGCCCTTCTCTCTCTGAAATCCAAAATCACTAATGATCCTCACAACATTGTCATGCAGAATTGGACAGCTTCATCTCCATTCTGCAGTTGGGTTGGAGTTACGTGTGGGAAACGACATCACAGAGTCTCTTCTTTGAACGTCTCTTACATGGGCCTCACAGGCGAAATCCTGCCCCAGCTTGGGAACCTCTCTTTCCTCATCTCTCTTGACTTGGCAGGTAATAACTTCTTCGGATTGATTCCCCGAGACTTGTCGCGCCTGAGAAGGTTGAGATTCGTAAACATGAGCAAAAATAATTCGCCGGCGAGGTCCCTCCTTGCTTTGCGTCCTTGCGTCGGCTCGAGTTCTTACATCTGAACAACAACAGCTTTACGAGCCTGGATTCGTTCCTCGACTCCTCTTTTGCTAATAATTCGAAGCTCGACACTTTGGACGTGTCGTTCAACTCTCTCCAGGGTAAGATTCCGGAATCAATAGGAAATCTCCGTGGTCTCAAAATGTTGTTCATGTATTATAATCAGCTATCAGGTTTCTACCTTCTTCGCTTGCCAATTGACGAGTCTGGTATATCTCAGTATGGACAGCAACTACATTGAAGGGACTTTACCAGAATGGATGGGGAATCTTCGTAGCCTTACTTTTTTGAATCTACAAAGAAATCGACTTATCGGTTCGATACCGTCGAGCATCTTCAACATATCGACACTTCAAATTTTAGGCTTGTGGAAGAATCATTTATCCGGCACACTTCCAAATGATATGTGTCTCGGTCTTCCAGTGCTCAGAGAACTTTATTTAGGAAAGAATGAGATGTACGGAGAAATTCCGTCAAATATTTCATTGTGCTCTAAGCTTCAAGTTTTATCGGTGCCATATAGCAATTTTGCCGGTACATATATACTCTGTATATTCCTCAGTCAATCCTTCACACTCGAGTGTTCCAACTGTTCCATTATGTCGATACTAAACTCATTATGTTATGCAGGTGAGATACCAAATGCAATAGGTGAACTTGAGGAGCTCGAGATTCTGCGATTAGGGGCCAATCAACTAAGTGGTTCCGTGCCGATAAATATATATAACATTATCAGTTTGAGAATAATTGAACTTGCAGTTAACAGGCTTTCAGGTGATCTTCCATCAAAATTAGGTTATTTTCTGCCTAATCTTGAAGAGCTCTATCTTGGAGGCAATGACTTTGGCGGGGTTTTCCAAACTCCATCTTAAATTGCTCTAAACTAACTTATTTGGACATTTCCGACAACAGTCTCACTGGTCCAATTCCTAGTTCCATTGGAGAGGATTTAAGATTCTTACGGACATTGCGCTTGGGTGCCAATGGTTTTACATCGAACTCTGAACTGAGCTTCATCGATTCGTTGGCGAACTGCAGATACTTAGAGACACTATCAGTTTATGAAAATCCATTGCATGGTAACATACCTGCGTCTATTGGAAATCTATCTTCTTCTCTTGCCGGATTGTATGCTTATGGGTGTGGCATCAAAGGTAGATTCCTAATGAAATCGGTAACCTAACAGGGCTGATAACGCTTAGTTTAGGCTTTAATGAGTTGACCGGAGAGGTTCCATCACTAATCCATAACTTACAGAGCCTTCAAATGCTCTCTCTTGGCTCCAACCGAATAGAAGGACGCATTCCAAGCGGACTCTGCCAGCTAAAGAGTCTGGGACTCATATATCTGTATGGCAATCAACTCATAGGTCCAATACCAGAATGCTTGGGAAATATATCATCTTTAATATATATATATATATATATTTGGACGACAACAACTTGAATTCGAGCATACCTTCGAGCCTTTGGAACTTGGGAGATCTCTTAGATCTTAACTTTTCCTCAAATTCTCTAACGGGTTCTCTGCCTCCAGAAATAGGAAATTTGAAGTCTGCCATATTCATTGATCTGTCAACGAATCAGTTCTCGGGTGAAATTCCGAGAACATTCTCGGGCTTAATTCAACTAGTTAATCTTTCTTTGGCCAATAACGATTTCCAAGGCCCGATTCCTGAGTCAATTGGAAGCATGATCAGTTTAGTTTCTTTGGACCTTTCTCACAACAAATTCAACGGGACCATTCCAAAGTCACTGACGGCTCTAAAAAAATTGGAGTATTTTAATGTTTCTTTCAATGGATTATCAGGAGAGATCCCTACAGATGGACCTTTTCAAAATTTCACAAGCCAATCGTTCATGTTCAATGATGCGTTGTGTGGCCCCACAAGGTTCGAGGTTTATCTTGCCATGTACCTCGACAACACAGAGCAAGGAAGAAGATACTTCTACCATTGTTCGTTTCTATAGGAATCGGAGCGTTAGTTTTTGCAGTATGCTTGGCGTATGCAGCTAAGAGATATCGAAGGAAAACGAGTCCTCCAACTGATGCCGGTGCACTTGCTACAGGACAACCCGTACAATTCTCTTATTACGACCTATTGCATGCTACTGAAAATTATAGCGAAAATAATCTATTGGGAAAGGGAAGTTTTGGTTCGGTTTATAAAGGCGTGCTAAGAGATGGAAATGCATTAGCCGTGAAAGTGTTCCACATTCAGCTACAACGTTCGCTGAGGTCTTTTGAAGTCGAATGCGAAGCTTTAAGGAATCTTCGCCACAGGAACCTCGTTAAAGTCCTCGGCAGTTGCACGAATCAAGAATTTAAGGCGATCGTATTAGAATACATGCAAAACGGCAGCTTGGAGAAGTGCTTGTATTCCGAAGAAAACCAACGTATAAGCATCACGCAAAGACTCGACGTAATGATTGACGTTGCAAGTGCATTGGAATATCTCCATTACGGTTATTCGACCCCAGTTGTTCACTGTGACTTGAAGCCGGGAAACGTCCTCCTAGACGAAGATATGGTGGCCCATATTAGCGATTTCGGCCTTACAAAGTATCTGAACGAAGGGAAAGCATGACACACACTAGGACCCTAGCAACGCTCAGCTATATGGCTCCAGGTACGCATACAATCACATATTTGTTTATATAGTTGGACACTAATATTTTTTTCTTGTTTTGCTTGAATGAAACAAATATGGGTTGAAGAATATGGTTCGGGAGGCATAGTTACCACGAGATGCGACGTGTATAGCTACGGGATAATGCTGCTGGAGACCTTTACGGGGAAGAGGCCGAGCGATGAAATGTTTTCGGGAGACATAACGCTTAGGGATTGGGTAAATGGCTCATTGCCTGACGAAGTCATTCGAGTCGTCGATGCGAATTTGATTGCAACAAACAACTTCAACGAGTGCAACGTCGTTTCTATTTTGGAGTTGGGTCTTATTTGCACTGCTAAGTCGCCTGGCGACAGGACAAATATGAAAGACGTTGCTGCCCAACTAAAGAAAATTAGAACGCGACTAACGGAATCCTCTAAAGAAACTTCCGACGCATCGACAAGTCGATCGAGAGAGATATGAAAAGAAAGTATACTACCGGAAAAAAAGATGCATAATGGTTTATCTCTTATATATCCTCCATGTTTGCTTCGCTACAACTAATTAGTGCTAGTGATTGTTTATGTCTTCTTCTTCCCTTATTTTGAGGTTGCACCGACTGCGACTAAGCTCGCATAAATCCCGTCGTTAATCCCGACCAAGACGTCGTGCGAACCAATTTCGGCGACGGTCCCATTTTTCACCACAGCGATGACATCAGCCCCTTTAACAGTCGAGAGACGATGAGCGACGATAATCGTCGTTCTGTTAACCCTAACCCTATCCAAAGCATCCATCACCAAACGCTCAGACTCGGCGTCTAATGCGCTCGTCGCCTCGTCGAGCAAAAGTATCTTAGGGTTTTGAGGATCACACGAGCTATAGCTACACGCTGCTTCTGCCCGCCCGATAACTGCATGCCCCTCTCCCCGACGTAAGTGTTGTATCCCTTAGGCAGTGCTGATATGAAGCTGTGTGCGTTTGCAGCTTTTGCAGCTTCGACGATCTCTTCTTCTGACGAAATTCCTAGGTTCCCGTAGCATATGTTGTCTCGAATCGTCTCGTTGAAGAGAATCGGTTCTTGGCTCACTAACCCCATTTGTTGCCTAAGCCAGCTTAGGTTCAGCCTGCGTGTGTCTATCCCATCCAAGAATATGTGGCCCGAGTCTTGATCGTAGAACCTTTGTAGTAGGCTTATCACTGTTGATTTACCGCTGCCACTTTCCCCGACGAGAGCGTTTGTCTGAAGAAAAGATTCAAGAACGATCACATTTGCGTGTGGAGAAAAAATTGGTGTCATTTGAACTAAAAATAAGCAGTACCTTCCCAGCTGATACAACCATGCTTAGGTCTTTGAAAATGGGAATTTCTGGCCTTGTGGGATATCTGAAGCTAACATGCTGGAAAATGATTTCGCCGTTTAAAGACTCGATTTTTAGCCCATCTTCTCTGCTCGAATCGATCTTCGGTTTCTGATCGACGATCTCGAATATAGAAGAAGCTGCTTCCTTCGACTTCTTGAAATTCGCTAAAAGATTGCCGCTTTGCGAAATTCCAATGGACGAAACTTGCAGGGCGAAGAACACCTGGGAAAAAAAGGCAATTTTCGACCACGTTATAGGTACTTTTTTCTGTCATTTGCAGAGATGAATGAACAAACAAGGTTTTTTTCTTTTTACCTTAAAAACTTGGACAAACTGCTGGTGATAGTGGTTTGTAAGAAGAGCTCCTACGTAGAAGGAGAAAGAATGTTCGCTGAACAGCACGAAATTTGCGAAGCCTAAGCCAATGCCACCTACGATTCCATTCCATATTCCTTGCTTCATGGGAGTCTTACACTTCTGCTGATAGTTTTCCATGAATTTTCTTCGCAGCAAAAGGAAGCAACCGTTCTTATTCCCCCTACTGCATCGTTAGCCACTTGAGTCGCCTCTTCGTATTTCACCTGAAAAAAAACACACACATTCGATCGTTCAGTCTAACTAATGTCTAAAAAGAAAGCGAAAGAAAAACAAAGAATTGGACCTTGTTGTTCCCATCTTGGAGAAGCTTCGTACGTGTAAATCCTTCCATCAACATAAGAGGCAAGACGACTACAATGGTGAGCGCAAGCTTCCAATTGATGGCAAAGGCTATTAAAAGGCCAGCCAACGCAGTTGCCCCGTTTTGAACTGCTAACGATAAAGTGTCGACGACAAGGTTTCTCAGCATCGAAGCATCGGTCGAAAGCCTAGCACCTATCGCCCCACTGTAATAAAACAAGAAGATGTTTTTCTATGAAGGCGAACGATATCTAATAAAATATCTTCTATTCGTAACCTCGAGTTTGCAGTGTCGTCGAACCAGCTTATTTCTTGGCGAACGACTTTTTCGAACATCAAAGAACGAACCCTTTGGACGAGCTTTCCTCCCGAGATTCCAAACATGAAGTTCTGAATAGGAGCAGAGATTAAGACGACTGCGCCAACAGCTATGAACATCAAAGCCCAGAAATTAGAATCCTTCTCAAGTTCGTTTCGAGGCTTTGTGAAGATCCCAAATGCCGTGGCTAGCATGAGTCCAAAAAACAGGGTACGTTACGCCGTGGGAGGCTGCAGCTATGGACCCTACTAGCAAGGCTGGGAGCTCGGGGCGGTTCAGCTGGGCTAGCCTTTTGATGGTCGACTTGTGCTTTTTCGAGCCATCAGTTTCACTTCCTTGGCCTTTTTGTTCGTTCTTGTTAGATTCTTGGCTGAGAGGAAATCCTGTAGAGAACTGCTCAAAGGATGAAGATATTCGTTTCGAAGGAGCCCTAGCGGACGATCTTTCTTCGGGCTTGAGCTGAGATGATTCTTTCTTGTCGTTTGTTCTTCGTTCTTCAGCGCCTTTTCCCTCTTGCATGCGAAGGAGCTGATGGTACACTCCATTAGGTTCTTGGATTAGCTCACTGTGAGTCCCTGCATGTATAGTTTTTACAGACTACCGCAGCTGAGTTTGCAGATTGAAATAACCTTAAATTTTCGGACCAAATGTTTACCTTGCTCCACTAATTTCCCTTCATGGAGAACAGCTATGAGATCGGCGTTCTTCACAGTAGAGAGACGGTGGGCGACGACTACAGTAGTTCGGTTGGGCATAACTTTCTCGAGAGCGTACTGTACATTAGCTTCAGAAGCCATGTCTAAAGCACTCGTTGCTTCGTCTAGGAGAAGAATTTTCGGGTCTTTGATTATAGCCCTCGCAATACATATCCTTTGCTTTTGTCCGCCTGAGAGTTGAGTCCCATTTTCGCCAACCATCGTATGAATGCCCTGAGACAAAGAAAGCATAATCTTAAATCACTTAATGAAAAGAAAACGCACAAAGAATAAAGCTTTACGTTTGGGAGTTTGTCGATGAACACAGCGCAGTTAGCAAGCTCAATAGCAGTTCTAATCTCTTCATCAGTAGCATCGTGTTTTCCGAAGAGTATATTCTCCTTAATGGAGGTAGTGAACAGCACTGGCTCTTGGCTAACTAGGCCCATCTTTCCTCTGATATAGCTGAGCTGATAATGCCTCAAATCGATGCCGTCGATCGATATATTCCAGCTTCAGGGTCGTAAAATCTCTGCAGCAAACTGATAATCGATGATTTCCCGCTACCACTTTGCCCTACCAAAGCCACAGTTTTCCCCTTCGGTATGTGAAGAGAAAACCCAGCAAAGATCTGCGTAGGCCTCGATGGATATCTGAAGTGCACTTCTCGAAAGTCGATTTCACCTTCAAGACTTTCTGGGCTGATCCCAGTTTCATCGCACGGATCGATAAGAGGCTGGCGTTCGATTGTCTGAAAAAGCTTAACAGCAGCAGCTTGGCCAGACGAAAACGCGCTGATGCACGGTGAAACCTGAGCCAAAGATCTGATTTTGTTGTGTAAGAAAGTTATCAGAAAGAAAGAAAAATTTTGTTCAGATTTTCCATCGCAAGAACTTACGATCCAGCGATCATGATAGCGATAAGAACGTTCATCACATCTCCACCGCTGTACCCCTTTTCTTTGATCAATCTGCATCCATACCAAATGGCAAAAACCGTAGCAGGCGAAGGAAGTAAAGAGCATGAAGCCCATCCCTAGCCCAGAAACCAGCCCTTGTTGTACAGTAGCTACGTAAGCTTTTTGCAGCTTTTCGTCGTATTTACGAATGGCCCTTTTCTCTCCACAGAAAGATGCAACCTTTGAATTTCCATTGACAATGTTAGAAAAAAAGCCAGTCAATAAACACATGTATCCATTACTTACTGTTCTGATGGCTCTAATTGTCTGCTCGACGACATTCCCAGCTTCTGAATAAGCTGATTGTCCATGAGCAGAAATCTTAGAGGTTATCAAAGCCATTGATCCTCCGACTAGGGCGAGCGGAGGCACACACAGTAAGAGAACTACCGAGAGAAACCATCCTCTGAAGAACGCAACAGTAAAGGCAGAAACAAACATGGATGTGTACTCAATGAACTGCCCAACCTGGTAAATTTCAGGCCATCAGAAACAATGGATGATCTAAAAATACGTCCATCGACTTTTCGCAAATGAACGTTACCTTAAGTCCCATGGCTTCGTGAACTAGAACTGCATCTCCAGAAATAGCTGTTACGACCTCTCCCGAGGTAGTTTCAGTGTCGAAGAATGCGATTTCTTGCCTCAGCAATGCCTTCAAGTAGAGCGTTCTTATTCGATTCGATTGCCTTTGCCCAGTCACAGTCCAACAAAATGCCTCTGCATCACAGAATGATTAGCGATAGGTTTTACAGTTTCAGCATCACAGCAACATATATGAACTTACGTAGATATCCAGCAATTGCTGAACCGATGGCAATGTAGAAGATCTTCAGCGCTACCTAAAAACCATACAAATCGCAAAAATTTAACATCATCCGAGAAGTCCTTTTTTGGTCCAACTGTGAGAGTTTATATGCATGCCTTTGAGACTTCATTGAGAAGCTGTGATTGATCGGTTTCTCCTATAGAGTTGACGAGTCTCGAAAATGCAAGTGTGCTTATGGGTTGTGAAGATCCACTGCCTATGGCCCCAATAGTCCCAACGATCATCAAAGCCACGTCGAATCTATCTGCGTGAGTAAACAGCTTGAAGAAACCTACTTTCTGCTTCTTCTTCGTCTGATCTTCCTCTGTTTCTTCTGCAAACTTCTGATCAAGCGCCATTTCAGAAGTACTGAAACGGTTCTTGCTATGTGTCAGTCTTCTGTATATCTTTGTCGCTGCGTTGGGTTCGAAGAACAAAATCAAGAAATCTTCATAATATCAGATAAATTTTAAGCTTATCTTACACATGTATATATGGACATATATTCGGCAAAACCTTGGCTATGTCATTCTCGATGGAATAATCAGGCGGCAACTCAAGCTCAAATCGTGTAAGAAATATTCCAGTGGAACATAAAAGTTCGAAAGCATGTTGTTCGTCGTTCTTTGACATTATCGTTCGATTATACGATCTCCTCAAAAGTCGATCTCCTCCGCTTTAGTGCAGATTTTCGGATTGTCCATTAGCTCACTTGAAAACATCAATTTCCACGAGAAGGACGAACTCATACATAGTTTCTGACGAACTCTGTATTTCAGCCACGAAAATCTCTTAATTTAATCAGAACACATTGTGTCTCTTATGTGCTTTGTCCAAAATCAGATTCAAACAGAACGATCGTTGTGATCAATCTTTGCAGCTGTATGATATCTGTCTGTGTCAACTGTCAACATATATTCTATATGATGTTACGGATATGATATCTCAATATATTGCTCAATATTTTTGCCCACGTTTATCTTGTCTTATTCTCTACTCCCATACATCTTCAGAAAATATAGGTTGCCATGCAATTTTTAGCATATTTAAAGACACAATGGAAATCAAAAGCCATATGGATCTGAATTCAAAATCGACATATATAACATTAGTGAGGAAGTAATTATCTGTCAAATATCAGATGATAACATTAAGAGTAAGATATTATACACACCAAGGGGAGGAGAAGACACAGACCCTCATCAAAATATGAAACAGTGAAAACCGTTGGGAAAAAAAAAGTAAATTACGGACATCATTGGATCACAAAAAAACCATGGAACCTTAGTTTCAGTACACTTCGGCGGATGTGTAGTTTGTGGGCAGTCTTTGGCGTCTCTCGACATATGCACTGGGGAACCATCCCGCCCTTCCTTTGCATTCTCCTTCTGACCACCCAGATGGACTCACCTGGCGAAAAAAATAGAAGCGAGCGAAACACGAAAATCGTATTTATTAGACTATTGAATGATACAGTAGAAAAAACAGAGGTTATATAGAGTAAGAGAAAGCAACCTTTCGAACAACGACATAGTCTCCCACCTCCAAGCTCAGTTCCTTATCTGATTCACCGTAGTAAGCATGCATTGCCTGTTTAATTTAACAGCCAAATCTGCTTATTAGACGTTTGCTATCCAAGTAAAGGGTTTTGCAAAATAGTAGAATGCATATGAGCTTCTGCTACCTTATATATAGGTTTTGCTTTTACTTACGATAGTGTGAAGTTGATTTTAATGGCATACATTACCTCAGCCAAAAAGTACTTTGTTTTTTCGGAAGTGTGATTCAAAGGAGCAACTGGAGGAGCAGCCTCTTTCCTTTGTTTCTCTGAGACCATCTGCACCAGATAATTGCTTCATCAACCAAAAGGAACCTTAAAGGCGACACATTTCATGATGATCTGATAAGGTAGAATACATACCTCAGTTTCAATGTTACCAAGAATTGTGGCAACCCTCTCATGATATGTTCTTTCACCTTCAATCTATGGAGAGAAGAAAACATCACTTGAAGCATATTGTCTCTTAAGTACAGGACATAGAAAATATACCTAAAGTTGTTTTTTTACAGTATATCTTGCTATACCATTGCAACGAGTCTCTGGAATGTTAACCTCTGCTGCTGTGATTCTACTGCAGCCAATGCTGCAGTGGCTTCTTTACCAAGTACTGCCATGTTAGCTTTCAGTTCATGCATTCTTGCCTCAGCTGCATGAAGCTTGGCCACGTTTTCAGGATTAGGCAATTCTCTAACACGCGCTTGTCTCCTAGAAATTTCCGCTGCCTGTCATTTTTAGAAGTGAAATTATAGCAGCAGTTAAAAATCATCCATTTACTACGTATATAAATGCTAGGATTACCTGAGCTTCTGCTTCTTGCCTCATCCTACTATACCGTTGAGCAAGATGACGAGCATCTTCTAGAGGAGCACCAGCACTTATCGCCCTCAAAGGTTCCAAGACCTATTAGAACAAGAAGTATGTTGTATAACAGTCCATGGAATAGTAATGCTAAATGCTTAAAAAGATACAAATGTCAAGGTTCTCCAGAAATATACCAATGAATGAGGAATCAATTATCAATGGAAATACTATGATGATGTTGCCAGTAAATGTAGATCAATGTGTATTTCAAGTGTCACAAACACACCTGTGTAAACAACAATCTATTGTAGTCTTCTTGCTCTTTCTCCACATGTTTACGGGCTTCACCGTAAACAGATGCAGTCTTAGCAAGAATATCATCGCCAACATTGTCTATTCCATATCTAGAACAATCTTCAGACAACTTGGTTCCTGACTAACATAATCGCATATATTAGTAAGATAGGTAAGTTATAAGTACATGATATGTCCTACGATACAGAAAGTCCAATGTGCTGACCAGCTTCGATATGTTTATACCCTACGGAAGAAAATGCTTCGGCTGCTTTGATAATATCTTTCTGGAAATCCTATAAACAGGAAACAATGATAGCACTAAAATCAGAATTACAAAGAACTAAAACCATAACTTCAATTATCTAATCGATTTCCGGCCACACAGCACCATCCAGGTGGATTTGATGAGTTTCTCGCAATTCACAAGTAATCAATATAATTGTAAAGCTTACATTTTGCTCTCTGTAACAATGTGCACAGCTGAATTACACGAATCGAATAATTTTCAAGCAACAACTACTGCAATGTAACAACACAAGCCCAATAAATCGACCCTCATCATAATACCAAAACTAAATAGAAAAGGAAGCATTACCCTTCCAGAACGCGTAGATCTGTACAGCTTGTCTAATTGGTGATGCCTTTGCAGCTCAGCCTCATCGATTACCATCGCCCCCGAACTCTCATACCCGCTGGTGCTGAACTGCTTAATTACAGCCTAAAAGAAAGGATACACCAAATCAGAAAAAGTAATCCTCATAAGCTTACCTTGATACGATTTCTATCATACATATTAACTCGATCAGACAAAAAAGGTTGAAATTTTACCTGTTGCTGCTTGGCAACTTGTTCTCTGAGCTTACTCGCTTGCTTCCTCAAAGCATCCATAGGTGAGTAGTCACTAGATTTGATTATCCTGACCGAATAATTATCTTGAAATTCTCACTGAGATGATTTCAAGAGCCACTGTGTGTCACAGCGAACGACCTCGACAGAGTGGAAACACAATACTACATCGGACCCCTAATTATATCGCACTTTTCCTTTTCGCACGTCCCATAATTTTATCACATTTCCTCATTTAGCGAAAAACTATCACAAACAATTAATATAATATATTAAATATTCTTAAAAACGTATCAAAATATATAATTTTACCTTTTCATTATACTATATTATTATAATAATGCTACCTTAATTTACATGTTCAGCATGTCATGTGATAAAGTTGCTAGGACGGAGGGAGTACATTTTATAGGCTTACAGCTACACAACGACTTCCCTACGAATTGTACGAACCCGTAAATTTCTAGAGAAGCAATTCAAGCCTATAGCCCAAAATATTTAGAAGGCCATTGATATAAAGCAAATCCAGCCCATCTTAAATCATTTCCATATTTAAATTTCTTTTCAACCACAATATAATATAGCTTTAAAAATATTGACATCGACACATAAATACCTACTTGAATAAAATATTTACTTATAGGTATCCATGTCAGAAATTTTACAGATAGGTATCCGGTTTAATGTTTACCAGTTTCTTCAGTCACGTCGTACCTTCCTGTGTATATGGCGTACCATAACACATTGATATGGGTACCTAATGTGTTTATACGGCGTACTATGTGTTAGAGATGGCGTACCAAAATGTGTTAATAGGGCGTATCATTTTCTCAACGTATGACGTACCACAATACGTTGATATATGATACCTAAATGTGTTGTATGGCGTACCTGCGGCAATCGGATACCTATCTGCAAAAAATTTATTCTACTAGGTACCTACATTAAAAAAAGTCTGACAAGATACTAAATTACAAGTTTTTTTCCATGGGTATATGTGTAAAGACCCTAATTAGGTAAACCATCTAGTTTATATTTTATAAAAAAGTCTAGCCCTCATAAAAACTATCAATTTGTTAATTTGAATTGGTCCGTCATTTCAAGTTTCAATCAATCATGTTTTATCTATAATTAAACTTTTTGAAAAAAAAAGAAATTACTAATCCACACCCCACTTTGTAGATAGCAAACTGTTATTTATTTCACTCCATTTTTATCTACAATTAATAATTACAAAAAATCCAAACATTTTATTATAAACCCCACTACATTTACTTGATAATTTTAGTTCATTATTAAGTTAGTATTTTTAGTTAATTGTAATTCTATTTTATTTAATAATAAATTAATGTTTCTTTTTAAATTACAATATGATATTATTATATCACACGCATTTGAATTAAAGAGGGGTTCTTTACATAAATACCCATTTGGAAAAACTTGTAATTTAGTACCCTGCCAGACTTTTTTCATATGTAGGTACATGGTAGAATAAATTTTTTGAAGATAGGTTCCCGATCCGCCGCAGGTACGCCATACAACACATTTAGGTACCATATATCAACGTATTGTGGTACGTCATACGTTAGAAAATGGTACACCGTATTAGCACATTTGGTACGCCGTATAAACACATTTAGATACCTTATATCAACGTGTTATGGTACGCCATACATACAGAAAGTACGGCGTGACTGAAGAATAAACATTAAATCAGGTACCTAGCTATCTGTAAAAATTTCTGACATGGGTACCTATCTGTAAATTTTTTTTCAAATAGGTATTTTGTGTAGATGTCACTTAAGAGAATAACTTCCTTAATAAACCAGCAATAATGTCATGCGTTCACAAACCAAATGTCCACAAGCATATTATACAGGAAACCAAATGAAAGAAGATAAAAAATGGGAGAAATGAAACAACGAATACCCAAAACACACAAATCACACAGTACATTAAATTGTCTTTTTTTTATTTAGTATCTTCTCCTGCTTGCAGCTCCATGGATGACAGCTACGTAGAGCAGTTGAGTTACAGACAGTATAATAATGAAAGCTTCCATTGTTCTCTGAATATGATCAAAATCCCCATAGAAAATGTAAGTATCGAATATTAATCTGCATAAAACGAATAGAAAGAATAGCAAAAGAAGCTCACCAAACGTGCATTTCTGTAACCAAGTTCAATCTCTTTCCATGCAAAGCTGCAATTAAAAAACCAAAAAAACTGACTCTTACAAAACGGCGCCAAAAAAAAAAGAATTTTAAAAAGAACAACTAATAATCACCCCATTGCAAGAAGAGTGAGAGCCCATGCAATAGCAGCTGAAGAAGCAGCAGAAGGTAAGCTTTCGATGTCCCAATAACGAAAGTGATTGAGCCCAGAAATAATCGAAGCAATCCCAACGACGCATGCGATCAGCGAAAAGACTACGAAGAACCCAGTCGCCGCGTTTCCCATCGGGAAATATATCGGTGAAAAATGAGGCGGGAGCTCATATCCTTGACCTTTTAATTCAATGCGCAAGTGTTATTACAGAATTATATAGAAATCATTCATTGAAGTTATAGGGTCTTAATTATGATATATACCTATTACGAAGCCGTGTTTGATAGCTTCATTCACTGCCCAAGAACCGATGCCTAAGACTATTGCGTACATGCAGAAGTTGAGGAGTAAAAGTAGGCCTGCGATGGGTTTTAGCTGTGATTCTCCTGCCATTGTTGGGCAGCTGTGCTTTTTTTTTTTTGCTACGTTTTGTACAGATGAATCATGGTGGAAAGGGTTTTTAATGGTGAAAGTTTGGTTCTTTCCTTGTAAGGCTGCAAAGTTTGATGATGCCTTGACGATCGAGGAAGGAAAGGCAAAGTACCATATTCTTTCTTGTTTGAACGTAGAATCTTTCAATGTAGTAATGAATTAGCCGGACATATTCTAGGCTTATTATCCTTTTGAATACTATAATTCAAATAATGAATAAAAAAATATAGCTTAGCCGATCATCGAACTCTGTGACGCTGAGCTAAATAGCAGACCCGCCCCATTTCTCGGCAAGAACCGGCGGCTGAGGAAAACCCAAGTCAACGATCTCACGGCGGAGCATCGACAGAACAGTTTTGAATGGTGGGTCGGTCATCGGCATATTCTTGAACGCACAATAAAGCTATGTGCATACATCGAACAATCTCTTCCTCGAAATTACGATCAGCTATCTTTCGATCCACGAATTCGATCCCATTCCTTCACTCCATAGCTTCCACGCCTGGAAAAAAGAATCATAAAAGATGGGTTCCGAGCAAAATCGATATTTTAAATAGCATGATATATAAGACTTGATTATCTATTAAGACCACTCACGCAACCCAAAAGGCTCAAAGACCATTCTTGATTGTAGTAACGAGCGTTCTTCTCACCGCTTATGATTTCAAGAACTACCACGCCGAAGCTGTAAACATCTGATTTCTCAGAAAATATGCCCTCCACTGCATATTCAGGCGCCATGTATCCACTGCTCAACGATAATTAATGTGATCTACTGATCGGCTTTGTAACGAAAAAATGTACAAACTAATAGTGTTCACTTCTTACTATGTTCCAACGGCTCTTACAGTGTTGACTTCATCTTCATTGCTTCTGAATATCCTCGCCATGCCAAAGTCTGCTATTTTGGGCTCCCAATCTTCATCGAGCAGCACATTGCTAGGGTTAAGATCTCGGTGGATTGTCCTCAGCCTCGAGTCTCGATGAAGGTATAGCAGTCCCCGACCTATTCCTTCAATGATGTTATATCGTTTTTCTCCAATCCAATGGATTCTCCGACATGGAAAGATCTGTGTAAGAATCCAAGAAAAGAACAATCAGTTTTGGGTTTTCTAACGGCCGAGATTTCGAACATCATATGAATCTGAAGTTTAGCCACCGAAGAGATGGATGTCGAGGCTTCTATTAGGCATGCATTCGTATATCAGCATCTTCTCTTCTTTCTCCGCGCAGCAGCCCAATATTCTGACGAGATTCTTGTGTTGGAGCTTCGAAATCACGGATACTTCGTTCGTGAATTCTCGCCTCCCTTGTTCGGAGAAAGCGTCCGAAAATCTCTTCACTGCGATTTCTTTCCCGCTCGAAAGATTTCCCTGCAAGAAAATCATAAAAAGATTGCGTCTTTGATGTCTTTTGGAAATAATTTATTCGATGTAATATATATACCTTGTAAACGGTACTAAACCCGCCTTTGCCGAGCACGTTCTCGTCGCTGAACCCATTCGTTGCATTCCTAAGCGTATCGAAGCTAAAAGACGGTAAATCATCGACGTTTACCGCTTTCGATTCATCTTGGAGAAATATAGCAGATGATAAAAAGACGCATCTTCTACTTTGCCGCCTGTCAGTTGTCGTGAGAGAAACGAATGAGTTACATACTTAATCTCGGAGAATGCGATAAAACAAATTCTTCAACTACCTTTCTTCTTAACCATAAAGCACCGTGCGACGAAGAAGATCGATACAGCAATAACCACAGCCCCGACCCCTATAAGTACAATCATAATCTTTCTATCTCTGTGGTTGCTACCTAAATCACAGAACATGTAAATAATTATTCGATTTTGGCAACGAATGTAAGAGAAAATAGCGTAAGATCTTAACCTAGCTCAGTTTTCGGAAGGCGAACATAAAGATCATAGCCCACATCAGAGAACTGCTGAATATCGGCCAATCCGTCTCTTTCCCTCCAAAACATGCAACCAATGTTTTTCGAATCGTATGCGTACGCTATACAAGAACAGTCGCTCAAGCACTTCGCCTTACAATCTTCGACTTTGCTCGCTGGCCATGGTCGGCGAAGTCAGGCACCTTCATGAAGGGCATCTTCAAAAAGTCGTCTTTATTACGGCTGCATTGCAGTTGCCTTCTCCTAACACATCCACTTGTCCAATTTCCCACTGTCCCATTCATCTCCGTTGGTGGGCACGAACCCTTTCAGGCAAGAACAGATACCGGGCAGGCGTCGATCGTCGCAGCTTGCGTAGGGCCCGCAAGTGTTGTAAACGTCGCATATTGTCGAGGGAATGGCGTATACAAAATCCCAGCGATTCTCCTCATCGTTCCAAAGCTTCTTCTCTAATGTTCCGAAGGAATTTAGTATGAATCTTGACAAGAATCTCTCTGTTGGGACTGTGATGTAATGAATCCCTGGGAGGGATTTTCGAAGGGTATTCGAAGGAGGTAGGTTGAGCTGTAAGAGGCTCCTCATTCCGATGAAGATCTGACCGTTGAATTGCCCTGATCTGTAGTGAGGTGTTCCATCGGCGTTCCATGTGAAAATCTGTGAATTTTCGAAGCTTGGACGCCTAAGGTGAAGCTACCTGTCGGAAATTGAATACGTGTGTAAGATAATATTTAGGTGAAGTGAAGTTCATCATTCACATGGCGCGCAAATCAGTGTTTCTACTACCGTTTATAGGGTTTTGAATCGTTCTTCCAAGACGATATTACAAGCTTCTGCCCAGTGATTGTGTTGTCGACGATCTTCATCCCTGGGATCCAAGTATTCCCAGGTTGGGAGAAGCTTTCCCAAGTCGATTTCCCAGTGGAATCGTCGTACAAGACGAGGTTTCCGTCGTCGAGAAGGCGAGCGGTGGCGCTCGACAGAGAGGCACCGCCGACGTTCGTCGACCATAGTGTCCGATTCTGACCGTCGGTGAGTACGAGGTTGCCTTCGGCGGATATGGAAGCTCTCCCCGAAGAATCCCTCAGGGGACTGTCTCTGTTTGCAACCCACACCGTCGTTTCTTCGGAGACGGCGTAGAAGATCGCTAGGTAGCGATCGGCGGTGTCGGCGGGCTGAAAAATCCCAGCTTGAACACTTTTTTCCCGGCGAGGCTATGGCGTCGGAGTCTTTGGAGAGTGAAGGTGGAGTTATGGCGTCATAGGTCTGCGAGCTGAATCCACGGAAAAGAAGAAGGTTGTCGTCGTGATGAAGAAGATGAGCTGATGGTAAGAAGAGCTGAAGTCTCCGAGGTTTTTCCATGGCCGTTGGTTTGCTTGCAGGACTGAGTTTTTCCGCTAAAAATTAATGCTAAAAAAGCCGTATATATCCGTTATTTGTGAAATAAGTCAACGCTAAACTATCAATTAGCAATCATTATGGTAAGAGATTAAGGGCTCCCATTGGCGCGTGCCGTGCACGCCCTCATTCCCCGCGTAGCTACGCAGCCAATTTTCCACACGACTCTGTGTGCCGTCCTCAGCAAGGCACGTGGTCATTTTGGGCAGCACGCCAGCACGTGACACAATTTGTACCGTTGGATTTGTTTGAACCATCACTGATCCTAGCCGTTGATTGACGGTTTAATTGCCTACGCCAGCTCATTACACCATCTGCTTTGTTTGTTGTACCTTTGAGAACTGTTGGTGGTGGCTGTAGCTGTAGTGTAGACTATTCGAACTTTACAGGTCATTTCCCCGACTGAGTAGTTTGAACGATCAGGTCGTGGTGCGCGAGATTCCGTGGGCGAGAGAGCGCGTGTGCTGAGAGAGAGGGAGGGCCCTAACTTTCAACAGGTACTACGAAGCGATGGATTGCTCTGTGATTTGAATCATTCGATTTGGTGCATAAATGAAGTTTAATCAGCTTTGTATGTATGTGATTCAGTTGGTTGGCTTGGGAGAGATGGATGAACTGCGTAGGTGTTTGTTTTGTAATTTTCTAGCTCTATTGACTTGCGGGTTTAGTTTTAGGTTCGTTTTCAAGTTTTTGACCTCTGTTCTATTATCTATTGATCGGAGATATTGAGAATTTAAACTCTGTTTTTGACCTCTGTTCTATCGTGTGCTTAGGAGGACGCTATGATTGTACTTTTGCCTTTGAAAATTTTCTGAAGGGTTTTTTTGATATTGAGAATTGGAAAACTTTCTGTTGACTTCTGTTATTTTGTACCTCAATGAATTTATGCTCTATGGTAGAAGAAAATCATAGCTTTGAAAACTATTTTGAACTTGATGTCACCTGTAGCAGTCTCAGTTTAATTCGCTTGATAGAGCAGTTCACTTGTCTGTCATTTGATATTGTTGTTCATATGTTGATTCTCCCATGCAACTTTCTGATCGTTGTGTCGTATTGTTTTTTGTAGCTCTTTCTATTTTGACTTCTCTGGCTGATTGTCCCATTCTTGCTCTTGTTACCACAGATCCGTCAACGACAAAGGCTAGAGGCCAAATGCCACCTTTAAAAATGAAGATGAAATCAACCACACGCTTTTTTGAAAGAAAAAACCTCTCTCCGTGTATGCAAAAGTCAAATGTTTATCAGCAAATCTCCTCCTTTCTCATCCAAAGAGCTTCCTGTGTTGTGGAAAAAAGAAGGATATTCAGACCATACCAATCAGGATGGTAAGAATTTGCTTTGTACAGATTGCAATTTATTCTGTCTTGCGATGTGATTCGTGAATTAAAAGTAATGCTACATTGCTAGTCATAGGATTCGTCATGGGATTCATTTAACATAACAACTTCTTGCAGATTTTTTTAAATGGCTTTTGTAGCCCGTGTTTTGTGAAGAAGCTGAGACTCCAGATCGAGATGAAGCCAAGCTCGTTGAGTTACTAAAGGGAGATGAACAATTCGTGAAGCAGCCCGCCTATCATGACTGAATCTGCTACTGAAGGCAATATGGTAAGGACATTCTTAAGATTCTGGAGTTATGTTTTTGGTTAAGTTGTAACTTTCCGATTACACCAGAGTTAGTTGGTTGTGGAATTTTCTGGTGCACTTACCCACATTTTCTTAACTATTGTAGGAACCTCGATTTTCCAAGGTTTCTAATACTGAAGCTGTTTTTTCACACATCCTGGGACTCATTGGGTTTGGCAGTAATGAAGGTATGCTGTGATTTTTCTACACTTGCAAACATTTACGTATAGTTTCCAACTTTTGGAACAAACTAAACTATCTGCAGCTTTTGGGAGCAAATTATACATGTAATCTCTCCTAGTATTCGTAACAGATAATCACTTCTAGCTTCATGGGATCTCCTTGTTGGATATTCTGAACTTGTACTTTTAGTTGGGACCAAAGCTAATTACTTGTTCTTCTACATGTAGGAGAGAGACTATTTTTATGTTTCCACAATTGGATAGTGAAGACAGTGATGATAGCTGTGGAAGTGCTAATGAACGCCAGTCATGCAATATAACGGACTTGTGCATCTCGGACCTCATTTTTTCCTGAAGCTACTGCAAAACCCATGTTTGAAAACAGAACAGATGTTACATGTGAACATTATTATAAACCAGGAGAATCTAGTTTACATTGTAATTTATCGGACGAATGCAGATCAGTGCATTTTACAGATAATAGTTTAGATGCTGGGCATAATGATGACAGCATGTTACCAGAAGGAACCATCATGATTGCCGAAAATTCTACCTTGTATATGGAAATCCATCAATTGAGATCTTGCAACCGAGAATCTAACATGAATGCCATGCTCTGACCAGGATTATGAGTTCTTTGATCCACAGTCATATATCAGAAATCTTCCTTCCAGACGACTTGGACATGACTTCCAGTGCATCGACAGCATTGGTCCCCTAACGACAACCAAAGTATCGCAAGAGTCACTTTAGTGCTTGATTTGGACGGTAAGTACTCCGCTCTAATTTGCCTGTTATTGTTTTAAATCTTCTTTAAAATTTAACAAATCTGTCTCTAGACTTTAGGGATCTTAAAATTTATGTGTGCAGAAACACTTATCCACTCCACCTTGGATCCATGCAACGATGCGGACTTCACATTCGTTGTGTTCTTCGACATGAAAGAGCATACAGTATATGTCAGAAAAAAGGCCTCACCTTCTGACTTTCCTAAAAAAAGGTGGCTGAAATGTTTTGAAGTTGTCATATTCACTGCTAGCCAAAGCATCCTAATGCGAAACAACTTCTTGATATCTGGATCTCCTGATGGAAAGTTTATCTCAAGGCGAGCTTATCGTCGTGATTCATGCATTTTCGCAGAGGGAACATACATGAAAGAACTTAACAGTATTGGGTGTTGATCTTGCTAAAGTTGCCATCATCATAGACAATTCTCCTCAGGTAACATTTTTAGTAGCTTTTTGTCCAATTTTTTCAGTCTTGTAGCTGCTCTACTATACTAGTATGTTATTGTGGCCTAGAGAATGCTGTCTAGGTTTTCATTTTCATCACTGCCTTTTCAGGTTTACCGATTGCAAGTGAATATGGAATTCCTATAAAGAGTTGGTTTGATGACCCATCAGACTCTGCTCTGATGTCATTGATTCCATTTTTAGAAACGTTGCGTGATGCTGATGATGTAGCGGCCCATCATTGCTAGCAAATTCGGTAACAAGGAATAACTGCTCCTTGCTCATCCTTTCCAATTCTTTCCTCAGTAGATGCTAATTATTTCCTCTCTGAGCCTTGATCTAAGTGGTGTGTATATCGTTGAGTAAACTTTTCTCATTTCTCATATCTCCCCATTTTCGTTTTTGTTTGGTTGCTTAGGCCGATTAGTCGCAATATTTTAGTCCCAGGGGTTTTGGCTATAGTTTGATCTGTACAGCACAATTGCTTAGTTTGTAGTTCTCACTTGTGTGTGTATGTTATAAACTGCAACTCTTATGTACGTGGAAAGCCAGGCAAGTCAAAGGGTTCATGACATTTTATCGATTAATCTAAACTCTCTCTCGTTTTACAATACTTCGTCCTTGAATCTATCAATCGATATATTCCAAAATATAAATCCTCACGCTTCTTTGCCTCGGAGAACGGTGCACGTGGACATTGATCTGTGGGTTTTATCTATTTACGTGTAACTCTTTGAGTTTGACACACGAAAAAGCTTGTTACATGAATGATTAAAGAATCACTCAGACACTACACTTGTCACCAAGCCAACACATCCTACCAAATCGATTTTCTTCTAAGTTCCTACAATCAACTCTCTTTCCTTTTGTTATTCGCCGCGGCCGGCCGAAAGCAAGCTAATTATCCTTTCTTCATTGCTTGTGTGCTAGAAAGAAAGATGCTGTCACTTTCTTACTCGCCTTCTCTAGTCAGTATCAAAACAGGGCTGTTCCTCGTATCGAGGCTCCCTCGTTATCATCAAAGCGGTGCATTTTGTCGCTTTTCTGCTCCAACCTCAACTGTCGAAGGAGCACCGCCAACGGCCTCACGTCTCTCAGTTACAACCCATTACGGTAATCCTTAGCTGTTCTAA